>JBBPBX010023083.1:0-28221 GCA_038048925.1 Garcialebias charrua | reverse complement strand
ATAAATATTTTTCTTATTATTGTGATTGAGATAGAAGTCAATTAAACAACCACTTCTTAAATTTCTGTACTTCTTCTGCCTACAAATACATTTACTTCATCTGATCACCATCAAAGGAAGAACCAAAGGGACATAAAAAGGCTTAAGCGTGATTTTCTTCAAGGTTCTGCATCAGATTGTGTTGTTAATTATAACCTGCTGTCAGACTGATGAAGTCTCAGGAGGACCCAGTTTAACCCTCACTTGTACTGACTTATCTAATCATTGTAACATTAATACAATTTACATATTTCTGATGTTCTTTGGTTGTTTCAAAGTAAATCCATGCAACATATCTTCAGTACCCTGACACATCTTCCCCTCCACATCTTCCCCTCCTTTCATATTGTTTTCATCTGTCAGTAAACTGTAGGTGGGTTCCTCCAGCCCACCACATCCCACCCACCGCCTATTAGTGATCATCTTTGCTGATGATTCAACGCATGGGGTCAAAATATACATTGGTTCCACAAATAAAATGTATCGCTATGAACTTTAAACAACAACAAAGATGAAACTGGGTTCCATTAGATGTTCTTTTATCATCTAATGGAACACATGTGTTTCTATCCTGATGCATGCTCAATAATCCAGGTAGAAAAATCTAAAAAGTTAAGTCTGGTCCTCTTAACATAAAAAAAAAAAAAAAAAGAAAATGTAGAAACGTTTTGTCTTTTCTCCTAAAAACTTTTTCAGTCTCAGGTGCTGTATTCAGCTCAGTGTCTTATAAATAGAAACTTCTCATATTGGATCATCCAGTTTGCTGCTGACAGCCAAAACGAGCTGCTCACGTGGTCAAGGAGGACCATCAGCCTAATGATGGCATGGCACCCTGATGGTTGCTTGTTATTCACAAGGGGCTGAGTGAAACTATAGCAATAACAGCATTGTAAGAGGGGGACAGTTGAACCCGGAGGCCTCCACCTCTGTTTAATGATGGACGGTTTCTTTTCACAAAGATGGCCTCCTTTACTCCTCTCTCAAACCATCGTTCCTCTCTATCAAGGATGTGAACATCTTCATCCCTGAAAGAGTGACCGCTGGCCTGGAGATGAGTGTAGACCGCAGAGTCCTGACCTGATGATGTTGATCTTCTGTGCTGGGCCATCCTTTTGGCCAGTGGCTGTTTAGTTTCCCCGATATAAGACTGATCACAGCCCTCCTGACACTGAACAGCATACACAATATTACTCTGTTTGTGCCGGGGGACTGGATCTTTGGGATGAACCAGTCTTTGCCGTAATGTATTTTGGGGTTTAAAAGCCACTGGGACGTTGTGTTTAGAAAATAAACGTCTCAATGTCTCTGAAACTCCCGCAACATACGGAATGACCACTGGTCTGGGTCTGGGTTCCTTCTTTTCACCTGATGGCTGGCTGGAGTCCTGTTTGGGTTTCTTCTCTGCTTTCAGGAAGGCCCAGTTAGGATATCCACATTTCTCTAGAGCCTGTTTTGTGTGTGATTTCTCCTTCTGTCTGGCTCCTGAGTTAGTGGGGACGCTGTCTGCTCTGTGGTACAGAGTCCTGATGACTCCTAACTTGTGCTCCAGAGGGTGATGGGAGTCAAACTGTAAATACTGGTCTGTGTGTGTGGGTTTGTGGTACACCTCAGTTTGCAAATGTCCTCCATCAGAAACTGACCTCGCAGTCCTAGAAAACCAACCTGCCATTTTTTACATCTTCTCGTGTGAACTTGATATATTTATCCACAGAGTTGATGTGATCAGTGAAATGTTGGACTTCCTGAGATTTAATTTTAACCCAGGTGTCGTCAACAAACCTGAACCAATGACTTGGTGGCATCCCTGAAAAGGACGTCAAGGCTCTCTTTTGGCCCAGAGGGTCAGACAACTTTTTTTAGAGAGAGCACGTGAGTGTTTTAGAAGAAAATACGTTTTATTTTATCTAGATCACATTATAATAATTATATAATATATTGCCCCAGTCCAAAATTTCAGCATCAGAGTCTCATCTTAGCAAACACCTTACTACCCACAGAAACTGTTAGCTGATATTAGTGATTGTGCTTTAAATGCCCAGAACTAAAACAAAACAAACAAACAAACAAACAAAACAAATTACAACAAGAAAAAAATAATCACTTCACATCCTTGTTTTTTTTCTTCTTCATCTCTTCTCCTCTATTTCATGTTTTTTTATATACTCTTTGGAATTCCTCAGACAAGCCAGGCTTGACATTATATTTTCTTTAGTGTCAGAGGGAAATTGGTCAGCGATCCATGAGCTGAATCTTCTTCCTGTGGCTTGTCCTTGTCTTTTGTAGGCAGAAAGTGTAAGTCATTGAAGGGTGCTGGTTTACAGCTGACAGATTTTTGCTGATGCTGATCTTCTGCCTTGTGCAGAATAATAAGATCTGTGAAAGTAGAAGCCATATTAAGAGATATGCCTCGCATTTCAGAGTGCGGTACGCCACATTGTAGAGGATATACTTTGTTTGGGCCAAAGCCCAAGAACTGTAGAAGAACGACAACACAAAGCTTCTGCTGATTATTTGGCAAATATGAATCGACCTCTCATTCAGCTCATACATGGTTATTTGGCTACTTAATAAGTTTACATATGTTATGATTTTTGTTAAACAAATTGTCACAACTGTACAATAATTGATAAATTATGTCCCTGTTAAAGTGTTGAACAGGCCTTTGCACTTCTCTGCTGCCATCTTGCAAGGCTCCTCCAAACTTTTGTTGTTTTTAAATATGTAGCAGCTTATCATCATCTTCATCATCATCGTCATCATCATCTTCATCATCATCAACCAATTTCAACAATCAAGTCTGATGTTTTTACAAGTGTGCATTATGAATGCGCGATATAAACGGTACACGGTAGAAACGATAGACATTTAGCCTACGATAGAGATTGTCTTCTACCGGCTAACCGCAGTAATGCTGTCTGATGTAAAATCAGAGTTGTCAGATTTAATCTTTACTTTTTTAGTTTAAAACTGTGCATAAGTGGTGTTGAAGTGTACAATCAGAGTTGTCAGAGTTAATCGTAATTTTTTTGTTTTGAAAACTGTGCGTAAGTGGTGTTAAAGTATTTTCTTCGAGTGCTAAGTAGCGAAGCTACACTGTAAACCCAAATTAGTAATCATTACTAAAGCAGAATGTGGAAAGCGATTGCGAGGGGATCTCCAGTTTTTACAAAATCAAAAACTAAACAAATCAAGCTCTGTTTACATAAAGTCTTGTGTCCAAGATAATCTTGTGCTAAAAAAGTCAAGTTTTTAAAACCATTGTTTACGAGTAATTAACTCAACCATTAATCATATATATCAGTAATCATTACCCATGATGATCAGTATTTGTTTCTCATGTTTATCAGTATTCATTTCTCATCTTTATTAGTTAGAAATACTAATACTAATAATAATAATAAATTAGATTTTTTAACATTACACAATAATTGTCTGTATACTACCTGTTGTTTCTTACACAAAAAAATGACAATTTAATTTATTTTTCACAAATTTATTGCAAAAATAGTGCAATAGTAACATTTTAAACATGTAAAGCTGAGTACACATTTCACCATGTTCAAGAGTTTAAACTTTAGTACAAAACTAAATCTGAGTAAAGTGCTAAGTCAATACAATTCTGCATTTAAGCCTTTACAAAAATGTATTTTCAAACATTTTACCAAATTAACCATTTTACTTTGATAGGTGAAATTAAGAATGTTAATATCTTGTGCAAAGGGGAACATGCATAACATCTTATGATCTGAGGTACCCTTTATCATTTACATCATTAATCTGGTCAAAAGACTAACATGGAACCCTTCAATGGCTTCGACAGGTAAATTGTCTTTAAAAAAAAAAGTGTCCGTACAGTTCTTTTATTTGGAAGCCTTAATGATAAAAAAAAAAAAACATTTAAATAATAATAATAATTTAAAAAATTAAAAATAATCTTTTTTTGACAAAAAAAATAACTAGCATGGTGGCACTAACAATTGTTTAAAACAAGTAATGATGAACAGGAAAGTTTCTGTGAAACAGTTACATTACAACACTTGTTCACTTCACATTATGTTTGTATTTGAAAGACGGCTACAAACTAAACTTCAGCAGTAAAACAATAAACTTCTAGCTGCTAAATAGGATTTTTTTCCCACCTAACCAAAAGTAGAGCACCTGCAGCGTTTTTACACAAGTTGAATTTTCTGCTTGAATTCTCAGCTTCAACTCAATACTTCCCAAATGGGGAAGAAAAAAAAATACTGTACAGTACCTGTTGAATGAACAGGAGGGTACAGTATTTCTGATTTTCTTTGGGTAGTTTACATGGAGTTCATATGTGAGCCTAAAAAGGAGACTCACAGCTTCTGGCAGGGTCATGAGCTTTTCCACAAAAAATTTCACCCTCATTGACGATGTTCAGGCTCGCCGGGTGAAGATCTGATGTTGGGGGTGGGGGGGGCACCTTCAGGATTCAGCAACAAGGTCCCAACGTCCATTTGGCCAAAGAACTCATCACCATCCTGAAGATAAACAAAAAATAATTGCCATAAATAAAACCATTAGGGAATAAAATTGCTGAACTACAACAGACCACCATGACAGAACAGGCATTGTATCAAATACAGTTTATGCTACAATGCTACAGTTTATCAAATACAGTTTTTTTGCTTTGTTTTGTTTTATTTTTTGAATGTCCAGAGGACCAGACTTAGCTTTTTTAGATTTTTCTACCTGGATTATTGAGCATGCATCAGAGTATAATGATAACTACTGCTTGGTCAAGCATTTTGAATTTTTCTAACAATAAACATTGTAAAATCAGTATTGGTCTAAGGACTATTTGAGAGATCTTCTTGGTCCATTTTGTCACTATTTGACTGAAATAGGAAAACTTCTAAATTGGTTGTTTTTATATAATGATATTATTTAATATGGGACCATCGCAGTCGTCACTGCACATAAACACAGGGTTAGTCAGGGTGTGCTCATGAAGGACAGAATAAAATTCTTGCAGCAGGTCTTTTACCACAATCCTTTAGAATTTCATACAAATTAAAAAAATAAAAAAAAGAAATTAGTGTGCTGTTCAACTGGAGACCAAATGACCATTAGAATATTATGTGTACCTGCTTATTAGTAAAGTGTGCAGACCAGCGTTTCATCAGAAAGGCTCGGTGGTGATGTCTCCACAATGTCCTCCCTCCAAATGTTAGGTCCACATTGTGTCTTGTCTTCTATTTGGCAGAAAATAGAAGACAGAAAATTGATAGATATGTTGAAAGGAAAAGTCTCATACACACAAACAAAGACACACAATTTGTTTTGACCCAGTATTACCTTCATTTTCTGCAAAAGCTGTGCCAAATGTTCAGCCACGTTGCCCCTCATTTCCATAAGACTGGTGGTGTGATCATGACGGACAGAATAAAATTCCTGCAGCAGGTCTTTTCCCACAATCCTTTAGAATGCATACAAATAAAAAAATTAAAATAAAAAAAAGAAATTCGTGTACTGTTCAACTGGAGGATGACCATCAGAATAATATGTGTACCTGCTTATTAGTGAAGAGTGCAGGCCAGCGTTTCATCAGAAGGTTTGGTGGTGATGTCTTCATGTCATCCCTCCAAATGTTAGGTCCACATTTTGTTTTGTCTTCTGTTTGGAGCACAAATCCAATGTGGAATCCAGGGAATGTAAGACAGAAAATTGATCGATATGTTGAAGGGAAAAGTCTCATACATACAAACAAAGACACACAGACAATTTGTTTTGACCCAGTATTACCTTCATTTTCTGCAAAAGCTGTGCCAAATGTTCAGCCACGTTGCCCCTCATTTCCATAAGACTGGTGGTGTGATCATGACGGACAGAATAAAATTCCTGCAGCAGGTCTTTTTCCACAATCCTTTAGAATGCATACAAATAAAAAAATTAAAATTAAAAAAAAGAAATTAGTGTGCTGTTCAACTGGAGAGCAAATGACCATCAGAATAATATGTGTACCTGCTTATTAGTGAAGAGTGCAGGCCGGCGTTTCATCAGAAGGCTTGGTGTTGATGTCTCCACAGGTTTTATCTTCTATTCGGCGCACAAATCCAATATGGCAGTTAGACCAAAGAAAAAAAAAAGAGAAAATAATAATTTAATGAACTAACACAGAATATAAGCAAAATTCACTATATCACCAGGAATGATTGTAAGAACCAACAGCCCTTGGTTTGAATAATCCCTGTCGAAGTAAAAAAAAAATTAAACCATGCGGTAAATTATTCTGTATGCAACAGGAAGCTAGCATAAAGCTAACTGCTAACAGCATTAGCTCTCTGTGAGGGCTCTCTGTGTTTGCTACAGGCATTAACTACCGGTACTAATTCAATCAGTCCCGAAATAACAACAAAGGATGATCAACTACAAAGTACTGTAGCTATAATTTAGGGCAAAAATGATGCAGTTGACACTCCGGTGAAACATTAGCTATCGTTAACATGAGCACACAAAAACGTTATTTTACTAGCAAGTGCAATAAAAACGGAATCAAATTTGAGCACTTAACATGTGTCAATAAACTGTTACATCAACCAGACTGACCTGATTTCAGCACTTCGTCACAGTAATGAGATTTTGCAGCAAACAGTCAGGAGAAACATGCACTGAGCTCATGGTTCTTCTTCTTCTTCTATTGAGTTATGGCGGATCGCAAACAACTGTTAGGTGCATACCGCCACCTACTGTGCACCAGGCAGGTGACGTGTTCACTGACAAGCCCTGCCCCAAACCAGTAAAAACATGTAAATGAGAGGTGTCTGTACTCAGAGCCATTAGTAAAGCAGATACTCAGATTGAGAAGTGTACAATTCACATATTGTTAGGTAATGGTCCCGCCTTTTGCAAAATAACAAAAAGATTAGTAATAATAGCTTGACTTATTATGTAAATGAAAATTTGGGGTTACAGTGTATAAGCTAACTATGTCCGGCTTGCCGTAGTGTTGCCATATTCGGACGCATGCACAAAACGCTGTGTTCTGTTGAAAGTATTTTTTTTTTTTTGTCGAAAGTTAAAGTAAGCGTTTGTCAGCTTTAGAGAAACCGGCCCTCTGATCTGTGAACAGAACGCTGTGTTGTGTGATTCTGTGAGACCCTCTGGTCAAAGCCACAGAGGAAACTGGTTGCCTTGTCAGCTCTCCTTGAAGCTGAAGGAGACGCCCACTAGAGGGTTTGAGGGTGAAGTGTTTTCAGTGTAAAATGCTGCTCTGTTACTGTTCATTGACAATATTGGAAACTGTTCAGAGTTAACAACATATTCTTTAGTTTAAAACTTATGGCTAAAACTACACAAGATAAAATGTGCACTGTTTTGCACTACAAGAAAGAAGCCTAATGCTTGAGTTGTTAATTATTTAAAAACTCTCTGGACCTAGTAGTGAAATTTTCTTAAAGGGGACCTCAGATGCATTTTTTAAAATTTTATGTTATTTCTGTGTGCTATCTAGACCCTATTCCTTCAATTTAATGCACAAAATAATTCTTAGATAATCAATTATACCCTTTTTAATTCTGCCATTTTTAACTTTCGTTTTGAACGAACGGTTTCTGATAGAAGTTCTGAAGTCCACGCCCTTCAACGATCTGTTTACGCCCTCTGTAACAGCCAGTATCTGTAATGTGTTGTTGTTTTAAAATTAGCTCTTTTTTTATTACTCATTTGACTTACTGTTAGTGCTAGCTTAAGATAACTTACCGAAACTCGTCTGAGCGCGCCGCCATGAGCTGCTCCTTTTAGCATGAGACCTGCCGAATCCGAAGCTAATGTTAGCTTGTTCCTCTTCCGGTGTTCGCCAGCTCCGCTCGTTGCACGCGGAGATTTTGGGAGTTATCGCTGTTCCAGTCAAGACAACACAAAGTTCACCAAGTGTCTCCCGTAAATTAATCCGTAAGGAGAAGGTCCTCGCTGCTGCGAGGCTGCTGCAAGGCTGCAACGAGGCTGTACAATTGAAGCTCCGCTCCATCCGCCAGAAGCAGTGTCCCGTTGCCGCCGGTCCCTATGCCGGGAGTCCGCTCGTTTAATTTTTGCCGGCTGCGCGTTGGGAGCGATCGCAAATACACTAAAAATTGAACTAAAACATAAAAATAACAATTATACTTTATTTATAAAGCCATTTAAAAAACCACAGCTGCAACAAAGTGCTGTACACATGAAATTAAGAACATATAAACAAAAGATGAGATGAAATCATGAAAAACAACAGTCATGTGTTTAATACAGAAGTGGGTTGAGCCTAACCAGGGGTTGCTAGGTGAGGGGCTGGACTCAGGTTGGGGTGGGTTGTCCTCGCGCCTGTGACGTCACAAGCGCGATTGACTTCCAGTTTATTTCAAAAACGAACCGTTTTTATCACAGATAAATAAATCTACTTAGAGTAAATAAACCACTGGGTGCATTTTTTTGGCACAAGGACTGTTTTTTTATGAAGTAAATACCCAAAGTTGAGTAAAAAAAACATTAAAAAGTGAATTTTGCATCTGTGGTCCCCTTTAATAGAGTTTATTTTGTGGTATAGCAGTTTTCAAAATAAATTATGGCAAAAGGACACCCTATGCTTTTTTTCCCATTCCTATTGCAAGTTTTATACCAAAAACATATCACAATATATATCGTTATCACCACCCTTCACAATACATATCGTGATATGAATTTTTTTCCATATCGCACATCCCTAGTGTGCATACTTTTTCACAGCAACAACTCGATGTTAATTAAAATGGACATAAAGGATACTTTCTTGTGTCACTTTGGGCTCAAGACATTATGATAAACAACAAAAGCTTATTCCTATGATGATAAATAAATACACATTTAACTGCTTGAAGAACTTAAATAAACTACAAGTTAGGCATGTTTACATTTCTACATACCTTCAAAAGTGAAACAGGTGCGTTTAAAATTATCGATTGGTAGAAGACCAGGAGTTTCTTCAGTTGATTAAACTATGAATAGACTCAGTTAGCAACAGATTTTTTTTATTTTTTTTTATTTTGTATTTCTTTTTGTTGTTCCACTTCCTGAAACTGTTAGTTTCAAGTAGAAGTAATTTTGTTCCAGGAAATCATCCTTGAATGTAACACTGTGGTTTATAGCAAAATCATTGTAGTCTCCTTCCAGCAGCAGCATGTGGTTTTTACACGTTTTCATTATCAACAACTCAAGATTCAAATATAGATTTGTTTGACAGCGCAGTGCGCACATAACAAAACTACAGTTCTTCAAGAAATTCCAATCATTTTACACTAACAAAATAGTTGAAATATGAAAAAAAGTTAGTAGGTTGGTTAAAAAAAAATAAAAATCTTAGAAATGTTCCAAACATCCCTGCTATTTCTGATTACAGATTTAAACTCTGGGTTCAGGCAATACATTACTTGAAAGCATAGTATTTGCTGATATTGTATTTTAAAAAACACACACATTCTTACACTGAGCATAAACATAAAGCAACATGTTTTAAATATTATTTTTCTTTAAAAACCTCACATATCGAATTTCCCTGCACCAGGCAACCAGTTGGTTAAGACTTTCCAGCTTTAAATGTAGCAGGTTTTAGATAAATCACTGGAAGTGTCATTTAGTCCCGATATAGACAAATGTATAGTCTCTGTTCATCATTGTATACTTTCTTAGATTTTTAATTAAACTCGGAATTCAAATTTCCAGGATCAATATTCCCTACAGCCGGTCTGCAACATTCTACTGGGGGCAGCTGTAAATTAGTGGTTAGAACAGTCATCCTCCATTGGAAAGCTGGGAGTTCAATTCCACCAGCAGTCACATGCTGAAGTGTCCCTTGGCAAGACACTGAACCTCTCACTTCCTCTGATATGTGTCCCATCAATGTATAGGAATATGATCTAAGCACCAATTAGTCTCTCTATAATTGTTCAACTATCTTTGTAGAGATGTAGAGTGTTGTATGGATGTGTGTGTTTGAGGTAAATGAGAGAACAGATTATTTTGCAAAGAACTTGGAGTATCTTGATTGGATAGAAAATCACAATATAAGTACAGTCCATTTACCTGTACCTTTTAATTGGCTACACTCACGAGTGACACTGACGTCGCCCCATGCAATATTTTCCTGTAGTGGGTCCATGGTGGCACTTACAGGAGGTTGTGAGTGAACTTTAAGGTTGTGAATGTTCAGGCTAGTCAGTTGTGATGTTGTGAAAACGCACAAACCATAAACTGACATGATGTTCAGTGTTTTCCACAACAGGTTTGTGTGGACCGTCATCTCAGGTGAATCGTGAGAGCACAGAGAACAGGAAGTTTTATTCTTGAAGATTTTTGTCAAAGAGGCTTTTTTTAAAATTTATTTACAAAACCTCATGCGGGGTCATTCGTAAACTGTTATTAGAACTTTGCACTGTGCGGTGGAGGAGTTCCCTGTTTGGATTGAGGGGAAAGAACAAGCACAAACCTCACCTTCCACATTCGTCCCTTTTCTTCCAAACTTCAAACGCAGGTTATGACCATTTTTTCCAACTGATTTAGTAACCAAGTGCGACATTCTTACAGTGCCTTTACTTTTTATATTGTTTTTAGGTGTAACTGGGACCCAGAGTACATAATTTCATTCCACCTCATGTACCACACATGATTCGAATGACAATAAAATTGACTTGATTTGAAATAGTTCAGACTGAGTAATTATAGAGCTAATGTAACATTCAATCATATGATTGAAACTGTTTTCAGATAATTAAAGGTTCAGTCTGCAGTTTCTGTAGAACTGCAGCACTTAGAAAAAATTCAACAAGCAAAGCATTCTGATCCCTCCCCCTCAGAGCCATATATGGCTCTGCCCCCTTGTGGTCTGTTGAAATTTGAATTCAAGCTCTGTTTTTATTGGCTGATTCAAATTCAAGCTCGGTTTTTATTGGCTGGTTACAAACTTTGTTTTTATTGGCTGGAAAATGGCGGGTCACTTTTTCTTTTTAGAAATGCTTATTTACCACCTGGAGAAGCAAGGGGACAATATTTTTTTTAGTTTTTTCAGAGATTACCTCTCTAACATCAATCTAGTGACAGAGTGAAGAAATATGTTAAAATATATATTGTTTGAAAAGTTACAAACTTTACAACTTTCACTGGAGCGGTTTGCAGCCGAGTGTGATGCGGCCGGGATGAGGATCAGTTCCTCCAAATCCGAGGCCATGGTCTTGAGCCGGAAAAGGGTAGCATGCCCTCTCCGGGTCGGGGAGGAGGTCCTGCCCCAAGTGGAGGAGTTTAAGTATCTCGGGATCTTGTTCACGAATGAGGGAAAACTGGAGCGTGAGATCGATAGGCGGATAGGTGCAGCGTCCGCAGTGAAGCGGGCGCTGTACCGGTCTGTCGTGGTGAAGAGAGAGCTGAGTCAAAAGGCAAAGCTCTCAATTTACCGATCGATCTACGTTCCCACCCTCATCTATGGTCATGAGCTTTGGGTTATGACCGAAAGAACAAGATCTCGGATACAAGCGGCTGAAATGAGTTTTCTCCGCAGGGTGGCTGGACTCTCCCTTAGAGATAGGGTGAGAAGCTCAGTCATCCGGGAGGGACTCGGAGTAGAGCCGCTGCTTCTCCACATCGAGAGGAGCCAGTTGAGGTGGCTCGGGCATCTGGTTAGGATGCCTCCTGGACGCCTCCCTGGTGAGGTGTTCCGGGCATGTCCCACCGGGAGGAGACCCAGAGGAAGACCCAGGACGCGCTGGAGGGACTATGTTTCTCGGCTGGCCTGGGAACGCCTTGGGATTCCCCCAGAGGAGCTGCTCCAAGTGGCTGGGGAGAGGGAAGTCTGGGCCTCCCTACTTAGGCTGCTACCCCCGCGACCCGACCCCGGATAAGCGGAAGAAGATGGATGGATGGATGGATGAAGTTAGACTACTGTACATTACAATCTTACATACCCCAGCTTTAAAGTGGCTACCAGTCTACTTTGTTTCAGGGTTCTGGTTTCTGTCGTATACCAACTCTTACTCTGTTCACACATTACAGTATTTTCTAATCACACAATCTGTCAAACAAGCATGTTTAAATTATTTGTAAAGCAACACAATAATGTTTATAATCTTTTTATTTATCACTGTTTACAGTGGGAGACTTTCTGTAGACTGTCTCATCAATCATTCACTTTCTTCTCACCAGTTGTCTTTGCTGCCATGTTTAGTGATTGATTGTCCTGCTAGTCGGTGATTTTTCCATCTGGTATTTTTGATTTAAAGTATGATCATTTGAGACAACACGTTATTGTTTCTTGAAGATTAAAGACTTGTTGAAATGTTGTGGCATGCCTTTAATGGTTATTAATTCCAGCGTGTCTTCAGTCATTAACTTTCCTTTCATGCTGTTCTGTCGGCTGGAATTTTTTGTGACACAAATATAAGACAGCCCTCATCAAACACACACTTTACAGAGATAATATCACCCCCGTCAGCCTCGCTTGTCTCAGTGTTCCCCACCTTCTAAATCAGCACTAATGCCAACTGTACTGCACATTGTTGAAGATAATTAAGTTTGATTGCGACAGTTTGCTGCATGACGAACGCTCAGAGTTACCAGCCATCCCTTTTCACCGACTGCTTAACGTCTTTTTAGTCTGTGATTAAAACCAAATAAATTATTTGCTGTGCGTGACTTCTGTCAGGCTGGAAGTAACCAGATTCCAAAACTAACTGGTTTAGTTTACATAATAGATTGATATATACTTTATTGATTCCCCGGGGGGAAATTTGAGGCATCCAGTAGCATGTAATAATTATACAGAAGAAGAAAAAAAAAGACACATGAAATAATTTAAAAAAGAAGCAGGGAACACATTTGGAAAAAGACAATGTGCACATACACAAGATGGTAGGGAGTACTACATCCATGATTAACATATATATGTATACTGTACACCTAAGCATATGTATATATGTGTGGGAATACCCATTGTTTGGAGCTGATAGTTATTTAATTATCCATTTATACATTTTCATTGGACGAGCAGTATTTAATTTGTACATTTTGCATTTATTTTCAAACACGGACATTTTTCTGTTAGACAATGGCTCATAAACTCATATAAAATAGCTAAATTGCCAAAGTAATGTAAATGAGCATAACAGTCCTCAGATAAGTTGTGCTCAACAACACTTTCCCACTCTGATGACTTCAGTGAAGGATTAGCTCCCAAACTTTGCACAGAATGTTATTATTATTATTTTTGTGTGTGTGTGTGAAATACTTTTATTTGTCTGGGTTGAATGTGAATGTTACGATACTAGGTATGATGTTGTGATGTGTGTTTTCGCAACAAATGAGATGTTAGGAAAATAGTTGATTTGGCTGGTTTACATTACAGCAGATGGTTTTGTTCCATTTGTGTCCTCTTGTCACCTGAGTCAGTTTCTGTTGAACAACAGTCGTACTTCATTTATCCATTCATACCCATCTGCTCACAACAGACTCATGTTCAGTCTGTTGTTTAATACACCATATCATATTACGTTGTTGTTTATTGTATAGCATAGCGCGTAGATCCTTGTATACTTTTTTTTTTCATACTTTATATTTTTGTTATTTTGGGGGTAATTGGGATCTTGAGTACACAATTTAAATCCACCTCATGTACCATATGTGATGTGAATGACAATAAAGAACCATGAACCTCATGTACAGCACAGTGATTCATAACACATCACTTCATTGTGTAACAGAACACCAACCGACTTGTATAAGGACAGAAAACCATTATCATCTGTCAAACTCCATTTATATTCTGCTTCTGTTCACTGAAATCAAACTGTTCAAACTGTTCAGTCATATATTCTAACAAGGTTAAGTCAGGTCCTCTGGATATATTCTTCTTTGTTGAACAACAAAGAAGAATCCGTCCAGAGGACCTGACTTAACCTCGTTGGATTTTTTTTTTACCTGGATTATTGAACATGCACCAGAACATTAAATCATAAAAGCATTTTAAAATACTGTAAACTTTAGGACTAGTTAGCTAATTTGTGATTGTGCTTCCCATACTGCATTCTTTATCATCCGTCCCTAATGTACTGTTTTTTTTTTCTTCTGAAGGCTGTTTTCATATCAGCCTGTCACTGTAGCCCCGAGCAGTTTAGCCGAACCATTGATATTCATGGACGTGTCCGGGTGCCATCAATATGAAGTAAATGACAGAAGGGCAGAGCTGGGCAGAGTGATAGTCAAAGAAGGGACTGCACTCCTCCACCCTCCCGGAGGCAGCAGTGACCTCGAGGCTTGGTGACTTTTATCTGTCCTTCATATCGTCCACAGTGACAGTCAATAAGCTCTTCCCTGGCAGGACCCGGTCCACTGTGTCAACATCTCACTCATCAAACAGACACAAAAAAGTCCAGTTCAGGCAACAGCAGCGTCAGTGCACACATTTCTGTGTGCAAGTCTGTTTGCACTTACAGATTATGTAAATATACAGTACGATACAATGAATACAGGCACAGATTCAGAAGAGAATGTAATCATGTCAAAATAGTTGCTACGGTGACACTTTATCAGTACTTTTAAGATTGGGTCAGCAACTTGTTTAAACACTGATGTGAAAAGTTGGTTTAGCGTTGTAACAATAATTCTGTATAATTAGTAAACTGACTATAAAGAGTAGTGACAAAAACTAGTTGTCTGAATCCATTCAGATGTGATTGTCTTGGCTACTAGAAAGTTGTGTGAGTGGAAATACAAATACATCGAGCATTAATGACATTCATTCAGCAAAATTCATTCTGATGAGTGTAAATTTATTTACATCAGCATGAAAACAAATGTTTCTTAGACAGTGCCAGATTTTATTTTTGGTGCATTTTTGTTGTTGTTGTTGTTTTATGTAACTTTTCTAAATAACATGTATGCGTTAACATTAAACCAGGAATTATAGTGAATAATTAATGTTTGCACATGTTTTAAAGTACAGACAGCTGTTTCCTGCAGGAAAACAAAACTGGACAATAACAAATCCAAATTTAAGTACCTTTATGAAAGCACCGTTTTTAATTCACAGTCACATCACGTCTCTACACAACACAAAACCCCACACATTTATTATACAATCAAGAACACATAAGGACGTCTTTGCCTTTTTTGATTTAATAAATGTCTTTTCACCTGAAGTATCATGCTAACGTGTGTTTGTGTAGCTGTCAAAATATAGGCACATTTTCTGTCAGCATCACAGTTTCAGGATCTTCCTCATCAAATCTCAGCTGTCAGATCATCCAGTCAGTACGTTCTGTGTCTTTATCCTGCACCTCATGCATTTCACGTGTAACTGTTTAACTGTTCATCCTAATATGCTGTGTAGTCATTATCTTTCACTGCTAAGATTCAGTTAGTTAGTGCAACTGAAATAATGTCAATGATTTATGAATCATCAGCAGCAACATGTGGTTCAATTTTAATAGATTCACACAAGATTATTAAACTTTACACATTTTAAAGCCTTTTATATAGTGTAGTTGTTGTAGTTGTCTGACAAGTAACCATCAGATTTACTGACTGTACCGTACACCAAATGTAAGAATGAGCAGGTTATACCTGACACAACCTTATCAACAATTATTTCACAAGTTCTCTCTTTTTCAGGAATCAACAAATAAGTTGTGTGGTCAGATTAGATGTAACAGGCATGAAACATTAATTTATGTTGATTCACCAGGAGATTATAATCATTTATTAACATAATCATAAATTACATCAACATGTGTACAGACGGATTGGTTCTGATCAAATTTCTTGTAAACTAAATGTCGACATATTCAAATTTGTGAACAACAGAAACAAGTACAGTAATGAGATGACATATTACTTTATATCTGTAGGCAAATATTTCTTAAAGTCTAGTTACTGGCAAGAGTAAATCTAAGGAGAGGTTTTAGAATGAGAAGGAGAAAGATGGAGGATATAACGGAAGTAAGAGGGAGTTATCTTGGGAAGATGTGTTACAACTAGAGATTTGCACACTTTCCGGCAGATGCCCTCTAGCTGCCGGTACACTTGGAAAAACATCTGATGACTCGTTACCTTCGTGAGATGATCAGTTCCCCTCAGGTCCGGTTGTCCGTTTTACCGTTTCAGTGTCTCCGGACGTCCGCGTTAGTCGGACCGAAATAGTGGCAACTGGTTCCGGTTGGGTTTCAGAATAAACATTCCTTAAAATGAATTTATATTCAAGTTGGAGCTTAATGCTTGATTGAGTTCACAACAGTCTTGCTGTTAACTCTGGCTGGTGAACTAGACCTTTGGTGCTTGGTCAAAGTCTCCCAGCTTAGAGAGAAAGTCATTATATTTCAACTTCCTCGCAATAACTCACTAAGAAACAGGAAGTCAGCATTTTCGAAGGGAAATTGACCTAGAAACTCAGTCCTTCCCAATTGGCCAGTGGCCCAGGAAGGGGGAGTGAGAGTGAGAATCAGAAGGTTGGGAGGAAGATGTCAAGAGGTTAGTTTAGATCAGAAGGGGAGGGTAAAGTGTTAGTTTTAGGTGCCAGCTTTTATGATAAAACTGATTAAAAAGTGTCTTAACACTTTAAACAAACACTGTTGACCTGTCACTTTGATTAAACAGCGTCATTCAATTATCAACATATTGAACCTACTGATGATAATAACATAACATGAGATTATTTATTCTGTATTATTATATATTGATTGATGCAAAAGATAAAGACCAAAATAAAGAGTCTCTTGTTGAGGTGATTAGTTTCCTGAATTTGAACTAAATGAGATAAACTGTGTCGCTGTCCTTCACTGCAGGTTTCAGAGAAAAATGCACCACTTACACATTCATAGTAAGAGAATGCTCAGCTGTTAATTCCAGTTTGAATTAAACAAAGTCTTGACTATCAAACACTGAATACATTAATGCTCAATTAACACAAGGTTATTAATTTGATATATTTGAATTAACACAAATTAAAAGAAGTCTCTTATTGATTCAAATTTGTATCTTTGATTCATATAATGGAATAAAACAGTTTCTACTGTCTTCTTCTGGAAGATTTAAAGAAAGGCGATTCACTGAGAGATTCAGTGAAAAGGTGTTTCACGGACAGTTCAGAGAGATGAAGGTGTATCACTACAATAGTGATTACCTTTTAATGGGAACTGTCAGGATATATTTGTGTGTGTTTTGCTAAGCTCCTTTTGTCACGATCTGGTGCGGTGTTGGATGAACCCAGAGATGCAGACAGGCAGAACACTCGGAGGCACGGGTTGAAAGTAAATAAATCATTTAATGTGTTGTGAACACAAACTCATAACTAAGACAGGGCAGTACTCACGACTCTTAGAGTTAGGATGTGGCACAAGCATGGACACGACACACCAGGTAGATCGACGAATGACCCCACACTCAAACCCACACCCACATAAACTAATATATGCACTGTCATTACCAAAAACCCAAAACACCTGAGAATGCAGCAGTCCAGTAATTACCCAAAACCCAAAACACCTGAGGAATGGCCCACAATCCTGACAGTACCCCCACCCCACAGACGCCCCACGGCGTCCCAAAGAAACCCCCCAAAAGAACAAGGGTGGGCGGAGGGAGGCAACAGGCACCACAAGCCAGTTCAGGAGGACGTCCAGGAGGTCGCCCATCACCACCCGCCGGAACCGGAGGACGTCCAGGAGACCGCCCATCGCGCTGCGTCACGTCGGGCGGGCGACAGGGAGGCCGTCCATCCTGCAGCGCCACCTCCGGAGGACGTCCAGGAGGCCGTCCATCACCACCAGCCAGGTCCGGAGGACGTCCAGGAGACCGGCCATCACCGGCAGGCACCGCGACCCCAAGGACGGCAACGGCAGGAACCAAGACGCCGACGGCCAGGACACGTTCAGAGTAGGCCAGCAAATGTCCCCCGTCGACCGGAACACTGCCTTCGTTGGTCGAAACATCATCAGCCTGAACACCATCATCGTCGGCCGGAACACCATCATCGTCGGCCGGAACACCATCATCGTCGGCCGGAACACCATCATCGTCGGCCGGAACACCATCATCAACGTCGGCCGGAACATCATCATCGTCGGCCGGAACATCAACGTCGTCGGCCGGAACATCAACGTCGGCCGGAAACCCATCATCGGCCGGAAACCCATCATCGGCCGGAACACCGCCATAGTCGGTTGGAACCAAGACCCTGACAGCAGGGACTTGGTCGGCCGGTCGTGAGTCGTCGATGGCAGAACCACGATCATCGTTGACCACCGAGACGACCCCAGGCGTAGGGACATCAAGTGGCGAGACGCCTTCAGGACCCTCGTCGTCAGGACCCTTGAGACCCTCGTCGTCGAGACCCTCGTCGTCGTCAGGACCCTTGAGACCCTCGTCGTCAAGACCCTCGTCGTCGAGACCCTCTTTGTGAGGACCCACGTCGTCGTCGAGCGGCGAGATGTCTGCTACGTTGAGACCCTCGCCGTCGGGACCCTCATCGTGGAGACCCTCATCGACGTCGAGCGGCGAGATGTCTGCTTCGTTGAGACCCTCGTCGTCAGGACCCTCATCGTGGAGACCCTCATCGACGTCGAGCGGCGAGTCATCGTGGAGACCCTCATCGACGTCGAGCGGCGAGATGTCTACTTTGTTGAGACCCTCGTCATCGAGACCCACGTCGTGGGGACCCTCATCGTGGAGACCCTCATCGATGTCGAGCGTCGAGATGCCTTCAGGGTCCTCTGGGGTGACTGCAGTAACAGCAGTCTCAGAAGACCATGGTCCCACTACAGGTTCTGGACAACCTGCAGACTCTGGAACGCCTGAAGCAGGTCTTCGTCTAGGCGCTGGCACTGGTCTCTGTCTGGGCGCTGGCACGGGAACCAGTCTGGGCACTGGCACGGGGACCAGTCTGGGCGCTGGCACGGGAACCAGTCTGGGCGCTGGTGTAGACAGGGCAGCGCCCTCTGCTGGTGTAGACAGGGCAGTGCCCTCTGCTGATGTAGACAGGGCAACGCCCTCTGCTGGTGTAGACAGGGCAACGCCCTCTGCTGGTGTAGACAGGGCAACGCCCTCTGCTGGTGTAGACAGGGCAGCGCCCTCTGCTGGTGTAGACAGGGCAGCGCCCTCTGCTGGTGTAGACAGGGCAGCAAACAACAGCATGGACTCATCCCTCAAAGTCTTAACCCAAGTCAGTATTTGTGTGCGACCTGGATCTGGTAGCAAACAGGAATTGGCAATGATTAATTCTTCTGCAAGGGAAAAAGACCTGATTTTATGTTGTAGGTCCACACTACTGAGGGCAGCCTGAAGCAGTCTCTCAATCTGCTGGATAACGAGAGTGGCCTCCCGCATCTGTACAACAGCGACCCCTGGGGTTGATGAGTGCTCTGTGCGTTCGTCCTCAGAGTGGGAGCTCACACACTTCTCCTTCCGTGAAGGCTTTGCTGGAGGAGGCATCCTTGGGTCCCCAGCTGCGTGTCGTGCAGGATCCATCTCTGTGTGTCCTGCAGACGTGTGAACTGGGACCACATACCCCCCCTTCAGCGAACGTCTCCCCGGAGACGTCACAGAGCACGAGGCCGGGCACCCCTCCCCCAACGAAATCCCCCTCGGCGCTGTTGACAGCGTGGGAATTGGGGCAGTAGGCGGGGCGGGCAGAAACCCGGAAACGTTCAGCGTCTTCGTTCGCCGCTTCCTCCTGCGGCGACGCGGTGCCGAAGCTGGACTGGACCAGCACGCTTCGGGTTCAGAGTCGTCCTCAGAAATGGACCACAAAGCCAACGCAGGAGAAGGAGGGCAGAAAAAAACCATGTCGGAGCGGTCGCCTCCGCGTCTCCTCCTCGCTCGCTCCTCCAGTAAGAGAGGAGATGGCAGGATTTCCACTCCGGGTCCGCAACTCCAACCGGGTTCCGTCTGAAACCCGCTGAACCGAATGGCGGCTGCTTCCTTTTGAGCTGTAGCCGTCATTTTCTGCTCACGAGTGCCTTGGATCATCCGTCTGCGGGGGTTCTGGTTAGGTGGGGTCATTATGTCACGATCTGGTGCGGTGTTGGATGAACCCAGAGATGCAGACAGGCAGAACACTCGGAGGCACGAGTTGAAAGTAAATAAATCATTTAATGTGTTGTGAACACAAACTCATAACTAAGACAGGGCAGTACTCACGACTCTTAGAGTTAGGATGTGGCACAAGCATGGACACGACACACCAGGTAGATCGACGAATGACCCCACACTCAAACCCACACCCACATAAACTAATATATGCACTGTCATTACCAAAAACCCAAAACACCTGAGAATGCAGCAGTCCAGTAATTACCCAAAACCCAAAACACCTGAGGAATGGCCCACAATCCTGACACCTTTTAGCTTTATTACTTTTTATTTTTATGTGTCACCACTCTGTTGGTAATGGATGGTAAATGGAGCTTATTTATATAGCGGTTTCCAGCCCCCTGTGAGGAGCCCCAAAGCGCTTTACAATACCAGCCATCCACCCATTCATACACACATTCATACACCGGTAGTGGTAGCCTGCCTTGCAAGGCACCATCCAGACCTACCGGGAGCAACTTGGGGTTAAGTGTCTTGCCCAGGGACACAACGACACATGGTGAGCGGACGCGGGATTCGAACCTCCAACCTTCCGATCGGGGGTCGACTGCCATTACCACTACACCACGGCCGCATTACCCCTTGTCCATTTAGCCTCTTGGTTTTTACTCCACCTGCAGTCGAGCATTGTTAAAGTTCATGCCATGTCTGATTCTTCCTCTGACTCCTCGTGATTTCTCCTGAGGGTCCAGGTTGTCTGTAGCCATGACCAAATGAAGCCACTTACAAACTAATTTCTAATCTTGTAACATTGTGAGGTTGAACATTAGGACCCAGAGATTATATTTACGGTAAATATTGTCTAAGTGAATAGTTTGCTTTGGTTTCTTTAAAAGTTTGAGGCGTTTGTTTCAGTTTCTGCAGTACTGATGATCTGTTCAAGTGTCTGGATGTTGTCCTTTTTGCATTACAGTTTGGGGTTTTGTGGAACACAAGACCTGGTTTTTAAAGTCATTACCGCAGCTTTAGTCACATAATGACGGCAATTTCACACAAAAAAAAAACCTTTCTGTTTTTGCTGCATTATCATATGTAGGCACAGCGAGTGTTTGCTTTTTAAAGTCAAACACCTGAAGCCCTTGACGTGATAAAGGATCCAATTGAGCTGAGAAGTGTTCTGACTAGCAGTCCCTTTCATTGTTACAGAAAAGAGCACTTTTGCTCTTTCTTGCACACCGCCGTCATCATTTTTACATCTGCGACTCCCTGCAAGCTTCTAAGTTATTCAGGTGAGAACAATACACGGTGAAATGAGGGGTCTAATTTTGAATTTACCAAACAAACAAACAAACAGAAAAAATGCTAATCACAGCACAAACAAGCAATTATTTTCTGTAGGACTGTACAGCAGCTGCAGTCCTGCAGGCAAGACAAAAACAAGCAGCGTTTGCAACATTTGTAGTGCAGTTAAACTACTGAAATCTTAAAGATCACATTCATTCTCAGTCTTTTTATCTACAGTATTTTGAGAAATATCTTTGCACAGATTTTCTTTTTTAGTAAATTGTAATGTCGATTGAAAACCAGTATATTTTAGAGACATAATGTTTTTTTGTTTTTTGTTTTTATGGAGATGTTTGTGTTCTCCGTCCCTGTCATCTGCTGCAGTTTAGCTCCACATATGTTGCTCTGACCACATGAGAGTGGACACATCGGTGTCTCAGCGTTGTCTTACAGGGCACACTCTCCTCCACACTGCCATGTCTCTGCTCAGATTTTTATTTATCTACATTAGTTGCTTCAAAACATCTGACGTGGAAAACAAATTAAATAGAAGATAATTAAATCTATAATAATAATAACTAAAGTTCGACGGCGGATGCCCTGCAGGTCACGTGGCCAGACCCCACGCCTCGCCAACAGGCTACGAGGCTAGCGGGAAGCTACTTCTACGTGAAGCAGCCGACAACGTCGCAGAAAATGCCAATTTTTCCGGACTTCCTCATGGAGCTCAAACGCTCCTGGGAGGAACCCGGAGCTTCCATCATGCTGCCATTATCCCGACTCCTTGATGTCACGGGAATGGAGACAGCGGGCCTCGCCAACGCACCCCTGATAGAGGAGACTCTGGCAGCTCACTTGGCCCTCACAGCCACCAGCGCTACCCAGCAGGGCCTGCCGCGCTTCGGAGAAACAACTCGAGAAGTGCTACAAGACTCAGGGCCTAGCAGCTCGCGCAATGAATGCATCGTCCATGGTGCAGGCGTACCTGGCAGAAAAACTGCAAGATATCCAGGTAACAAAAGACGAGCAGGCCGCAACGGAGGCCATGGAGGAGGCCCGCCGTGCCTCTGACCTCGTGCTCCACATGATGGGGACAATAGCCATTTCCCAAGGCAAAGCAATGGCGGAAATAGTTGTCGCCCAGCGCCATCTTTGGCTAACATTGTCGGACCTCCCAGAAAACCAGAGGTCCACTTTCCTCCAGCACCCGATCGAGTCAACGGGACACTTCGGGGGAGCCCTGGAATGCGTCCAGGCCAGGCTGGAACAAAGACGCAAACAGGCGGAAGCCCTCCGTGAGGGGTTGCTAAGGAAAAGCTTTGCA
Source organism: Garcialebias charrua (assembly GCA_038048925.1). Classification (NCBI taxonomy): domain Eukaryota; kingdom Metazoa; phylum Chordata; class Actinopteri; order Cyprinodontiformes; family Rivulidae; genus Garcialebias; species Garcialebias charrua. Next base: position 5,534 of record JBBPBX010023083.1, on the reverse strand, counting down.
TCCCCAAAGGGAGACACACGTGGCCTCCCACAGAAGAGACCCGCTGGTGACAGTGAAACTTTCCAGTACCGGCCGAGGACCTCTTCAGTGACCCCATGTGGAAAGCAGACTCGGACCTGATGAAACAGGACGAACTGATAATTTTACAGGTTTGCCCGCCCACGTGGTAGGGGAACCTAACTTCTTGAGCCCAGTCTCCCCTTGTAAAAAACTACGAGGAGCTAGTGGCATGTGTGCGCGCACCAAACATGACTCGCCTATTGCATGTGTAAACAAAACAAACACTGTTTCAGACATGTACAACAATAAAAGTACCAAAGCACAGACTGCCCTGGTTCTTGACTCGAGTCCCATTTTTATAAACAAGCTGTGGTGGGCATATGAACGCTAGGTAGCGCTAAAGCGCTAATCCGCTTACAGTGGACCTAAACTTTTTGTCAGCGTTTTTGTGAATTGACTAACTTTTATAATTCATAAGTGGATTTGTGCTATTTTTATTTAAAATGCAGTACCGCTAATAACTAATTATCTATCAGTAAAAACCAATAAACTTATTTACAAGCTCTTATGCTGCTTGTTTTACCTTTTTCCCCACCGTAAACAGCAGAGAGGAGGAAGGGTGTGAGGGGGAGGGGGGCAGAGCTGAGAACAGACTCGGATCTACCATGTAGGTAAATGCCTGGGGGTCCCATTTCAGCAGTGGCCCCGGCCCCGCCTCGCCCCGTGCAGTCACCTACATCACTAACATTGATCCTGCTTGTTAATGTACATTTAACATAAAAATAATTATAGTTACGATGAAAACGATCATTAAATACGCAATTAAAAAAACGGTCGATTTCTTTATCCCCCTACTAAAAATGGACTATTCCATCTTGACATCTTCCGGGTCACTCAGAGGTGAACTCGGGGGCTAATTCTGTGGCTACTGTTTGTGCTGGGTACTTGGATAAATCCGTAGAGAACCCCGCTGTTTCAAGCCAAATTAACGCGGCTGGAGCATTTTATTGTGTGTTTTGTGTCGACCATTTGACGGTGAGTCGTTATTTTTATGTATTTTAGTTACTTTTCATTAAATCTGTTGACTAATAATAATATAATAATAATAAATTCAATTTATACCGCACTTTTCATTAATAAAAATCTCAAAGTGCTACAACAATAAAAACAAGTGATAAAATCAAATAAAATCAATAATGGTATTAACTAAGATTAAAAACAGAATCATGTGGAGGCAGAATAGGCCTGCTTAAAAAATAAATAAATAAATAAATAAAACAAGTGATAAAATCAAGTAAAATCAATAATACTATCAACCAAGATCAAAGATAAAATCATGCGGGGGCAGAATAGGCTTGCTTAAAAAGAAAAGTCTTTAAACCGCTTTTAAAGTCAACCAGTGACTGTGGAGCTCTCAGGCAGTCAGGAAGGGAGTTCCATAGGCGGGGGGCAGCCACACAGAATGCCCTGTCTCCCATGGTCCTTAATTTGGTTCGTGGAATGTGAAGTAGATTACTGTTCTGTGATCGTAGAGACCGGGTGGATGAATATGGTGCAAGAATGTCCTTTAGATAGTCAGGTGAAGTTCCATGTAAGCATTGATGTGTAATGAGAGCAGTTTTGTATTGAATTCTGTAGGTGACAGGAAGCCAATGGAGGTTATGGAGAATGGGTGTAATATGTTCAAATTTACGAGCTCTCAATAAAATCCTTGCTGCACTGTTTTGAATATATTGAAGTTTCTGAAGGTTTTTGCCAGGGATTCCAATAAACAGGGAGTTGCAGTAGTCGAGCCTGGAGGAGACAAAGGCATGGACGAGTTTCTCAGCATCGGAAAAAGTCAGAGATGGGCGAAGTCTGGAGATGTTTCGAAGATGGAAGAAGCAAGTTTTAAACAGATGCTTAATGTGAGTTTCAAATGTAAGATGAGAGTCCATTTTTATTCCAAGATTTGTAACAGAGGTGGAGAGGGGGATGTCTTGACCAGAGAAGGAGATTGTTGTTAAAGTTGATGTTTGTATCTGGTGAGGGGTGCCAATCATTATGGCCTCAGTCTTGGAGCAGTTTAATTGAAGAAAGTTCTGATTCATCCATGCCCTTATTTCCTCCAGGCAGGCAGAGAGGGCAGTGAGTGAAGATGGAGATGGGGATGATGAGGATGATCCAGTCCTGATGCAAGACTACCTATAGACGCTAACTCTGTGTCTGCCTGTTGGTAGTGCTGGGTTACTAATGGATAAATCCGTAGAGAACCCCGCTGTTTCAAGCCAAATTAACGTGGCCGGATGATTTTATTGTGTGTTTTGTGTCGACCATTCGACGGCGAGTCGTTAGTTTCATGTATTTGGGTTACTTTTATGTATAAATGCGGTGGCGACACACCCGTGTATTTGAGATTTAAACGTGGTTTTAGGGATTAAAAGATCATTCTATTTTTTGTTAATTTCGTGGCCGAATAGAATATATGTACGTAAAGTATTAAATAAATCCTTTGATTTTTGTAATTTCATCCTTTTAGGATCATTTTTGTTACTTTTCAGTTGGCAGTGTAGTGCAAATATTGATAACGCTGCCGGCTATATATAAATATATATATATATATATATATATATATATATATATATATATATATATATATATATATATATAATATATATATATATATATATATATATATATATATATATATAATATATAAATATATAAATAGCGGATTAGATTAGCTTCCCCTAATTTTCATAAGACATTTGTGCTTTTGAAATTGTGGACCTAAAAAAATTAATAAGCGTTTTAGAAATTGTGGAACTAATTTTTTAATTAGCGTTGCCCAGCTTTGTAAACAAGCCATGTAGTCAAACTATGAACCGCAGCGAGATACACGAGCTTTGCCAGAGACGGCCAGATCTCGCAATATCTTCTGTCGGGCCGACCACCCTGCTCGAAAGAGCGCAAGAGGGGTCAAAGGTAACCCCTTCGGCGCTAAAACACGACGAGCAACTATTCAAGATGCCCTCCAGGCTCAGCGCGCATGCGCAGGCCTGGAACGCATGCCTACCAAATGATTGGGTCATGACAACAATATGTCACAGGCTCATGTTGCAGTTCTCAAAAAGACTGCCCCGCTTCACAGGGGTGCTGCAATCCAAGATCAACCTTACACGTGCACACGTGCTGAGGGAGGAAGTTTCAACAATGCTGCAAAAGGGAGTGATTAGTTTGGTCTCGGGACGCAAACTACGCTCTGGCCACTACAGCAAGTACTTCCTGGTACCCAAAAAGGATAATTCCCTGAGACCGATTCTGGATCTCAGGACTTTTAACAAGAGGATTAAAACATTTAAGTTCAAGATGCTTACACTGTGGCAAGTTCTCCAGTCTGTGAGACCTGGAGACTACGCGTGTACAGTGGATTTAAAAGATGCCTATTTTCATATAGGCGTGTGGAGGAAACACAGGAAGTTCCTCCGCTTTGCCTTCGAGGGAAACGCTCACACATTCAAAGCTTTACCCTTCGGTTTAAAGATTGTTCCGCGTACATTTACTGGATGCAGCCCTGACCCCTCTTACCCCAAAATTACACTACATACGGTCCGCTCCGCTCCGCAAGTCGCAGCTGAGCGTCTCAAACTCCAATTTCCACTTCCTCCGCTCAGCTCAGGTCCGCCTGCATGCGCCGCTCCTAGACGCATGCGCGGGATTTGCGGGATCGCGCGATAAATCAAGTGATAAATAAGTAAGTCAGAACAAAACAATTCATTCGGTGGAAGAAGGAGAACAACAGTAGAGACTGCTGCCTTGATCTTCTCTCGTAAATGAGCGACAGGACATGGTTTGAGCAACAGGAAGTGATGTATTACATTTCAGAATAAAATACTTTATTTATTTATTTATTTCTTGTATTGCGTTTGTAGGCGTAGTCATAAATGATAGTTTGACAGCATTTTTGTACAAATAAATCCGTATAGAGCTAGGATTAAGTCCGCCCGTGGTGATTTTATTTTGTAAATACGGAAGTTGTGCTCGTTCCTTTTCCTGTTGGTGCGACGTAATCTTCAAAAGTTGACTCCGGCACAGCTCCGGCGTCCGGCAGAAATAGAAAAATTTCTAATTTTGACGGACTGCCGTCCGCTCTCCGCAGCTCTCCGCAGCTCTCCGCAGCTCTCTGCAGCTCTCCGCAGCTCTCCGCCGCCGTGCGGAGCCAGTGTAAATTCTGTCATTGATTATAATGGGTGCGTATTTGCTGCGGAGGTCGGACCGGAGCGGGGCGGAGCCGTAACGCGTGTGGTGTAATTTTGGCGTAAGGAATCAAGGACTCAGGGTCATGAATTACTTGGATGACCTACTGATTCTGTCTGAAAGCAGAAAGCAGGCCCAGTCACACTCCTATAAGGTGATTTCTCACCTGGAGTCTCTCGGTTTTGTCATAAACCTACAAAAAGGCGATTTGACTCCATCACGGGTTACCGTATTTTTGGGAATACAGATCAACACTGTCCGGCACAGAGCATGGCTCTCGAAGGAACAAGTTTCCTCCATTCGCCGTTGCCTGGAAAGATTTAAACTGGATCAACGGGTCCCTGTGAAAACCTGCCAACGCCTTTTAGGCCTCTTGGCAGCAGCCATTCCCTGCGTGCCACACGCATTACTGAAAATGCGGGCCATACAAGTATGGCTAAACCAACGAATACAACCTGACTTGCCTAACCAAGCAGGAAAGGTTAGGATAGATTCAGAGTGCCTGGAGGCCCTGGAACCCTGGAGACATCTGTCCGTTTTCACGGAAGGGGTCTCACTGGGGAGGGTGTAATCTCGTGTGGTCATCACAACGGACGCCTCAAAAACAGGATGGGGGGCGATCTGTAGAAATCTGAATGCCAGCGGCCTTTGGAATAAGCAGGAAGTGAGATTACATATCAACTTCCTGGAGTTGCTGGCCGTATTCCTGTCATTAAAATACTTCTTCAACAAAGGTCTGATTGCTGGACAACATATCCTGGTGAAATTAGATAACAGGACCACAGTGTCCTTCATGAACAGAGAGGGAGGGACAAGGTCCCAGGCCCTCATCGGACTGGCGTAGAGGATGCTCACATGGTGTGCTCCAAGAATCTTGTCACTTAAGGCGACTCATGTCCCTGGTGAACTAAATTACGGAGCAGACACCCTCTCTAGATGACCTCTTTTGACGTCAGAATGGAGCCTGAACCCACGGATAGGGAACAGGTCTGGTCACGATTTGGGAGAGCCTCTGTGGACCTGTTTGCTTGCAGGGCTAGCTCACACTGTGACCTCTACTTCTCCTTGAGGGAGGCAGACGCTCCATTGGGTATGGATGCTCTGGCACATGATTGGCCTGCAGGGGTGCTCTACTATGCCTTTCCACCTGTCCCTCTTATCGGGGCGACATTGCAACGGGTACGCCAGGGAGCCCTCTCCCTGATTCTCATAGCCCCCAGATGGCCACAGAAAACGTGGTTCCTGGAGTTGATCTTAATGCTATCAGGGATACCATGGCAATTGCCTTCTCACAGGGA
>JBBPBX010023082.1:0-40849 GCA_038048925.1 Garcialebias charrua | reverse complement strand
TTAAATATCTTAGAAATTAGTAGAGAGAGTATATTTTTGCAGAATTTGGCTGGAAAAAGTTGAAATGAGTTCAAATTATGTAAAATTTGTTGAAACAAGCCTAAATTAGCATAAAAACAGCTTAATAGTAGCTAAAATAGCAGAAGAAGCCAAAACTAGCAGAAATAAGCACAAAGCAGCATAATATGAAGTATCTGAAACAATCTGAAATTGCAAAAAATCTGAAATAAGTAGAAATAAGCAAAATAAAGTTGAAATTATCTGAAAAAAGCTGATATTGGCCAAAAACAGCTGAACAACAGCTAAAACAAGCAGAAATAATCTTAAATTACCAGAAGGAAGTTGGGAGAGCATGGTTATGCTGAATTAGGCTGAAAAAAGTTGGATTGATTAAAAAAAATTGTTGAAATAGCTGAAAAAGCTGAAATTTGCATAAAACAGCTAAATAGTAGCTAAAATAAGCTGAAATAATCTGAAATTACCAGAAGGAAGTTGGTAGAGCATGGTTTTGCTAAATTAGGCTCAAAAAAGTTGGATTGATTTTAAAAACTTGTTGAAATAGCTGAAAAAGCTGAAATTTGCATAAAACAGCTAAATAGTAGCTAAAATAGCAAAAATATGTTAATCTTTCAAAAATTTGCTGAAAGGAGCATAATGATCTGAAATTAGCATAAATAAGTCAGTAGAAGTACAAAAATGTTGAAGTAGGTTGCATTAAGATGAAAAGAGTGCAAAGCAGTTTAAGAAACAGCTAAAATTAGCTGAAATAAGCTGAATTTTTTTTTAAAAATGTACAAGGTAGCTGAAGGAAGCTGAGCTGGTCCTAAATGTGAAAGGAGTAGTGAAATATTGTAAAGAGTTCCAAAGATATCAAGGATGTAAAATGAGCTCCATTCATTTTCAATGGGAAAAAAATGGCCGAAAAGGCTGAATATTTCAAAAAGCTAAAGTTGCACCAATACCAAAAGTCATAGCCATCATGTCCTAAATGAGCTGAACATTTTGATATATGAATTGTTGAAATAGCACAAAAACTGTAGGAGGAGTAGCGTGCCAAAAAACGTACGGAATCAGGATAGTAACCGGATACAATCTCTATAGTGTGAATGCCTTGTTGGCATTCACACAATAAATATAAACAGAATCACTATAGTGTGAATGCCTATGTGGCATTCACACAATAAATATAAACACAATCACTATAGTGTGAATGCCTATGTGGCATTCACACAAATATAAACACAATCACTATAGTGTGAATGCCTATGTGGCATTCACACAACTAGATTGCATTTCCTGAGAAAATGCATGTGTGAATGCCAAAATGGCCGCTTCACCTAATTTGCATGCTCAATCAAAATGGCCGCCTCACCTAATGCATGATAGATACTGTCCATAGCTACATAGCTAAAACCTCACCAAATTTTGGCTCTCTATGTAAAAAGATGGCCGAGTTAAAGCAATTTGAAAAGAGCTTTGGCAGCCATCAGCTGAAATTGGTCAAAAACTGCTGAACAACAGCTAAAACAACCAGAAAATATCTTAAATTACCAGAAGGAAGTTGGTAGAACATGGTTTTGCTGAATTAGGCTGAAAAAAGTTGGATTGATTAAAAAAAATAGTTTGAAATAGCTGAAAAAGGTGAAATTTGCATAAACAGCTAAATAGTAGCTAAAATAGCAAAAATATCCTAATCTTCCAAAAATTAGCTGAAAGGAGCATAATGATCTGAAATTAGCATAAATAAGTCAGTAGAAGTATAAAAATGTTGAAGTAAGCTGCATTAAGCTGAAAAGGTTGCAAAATCATTGAAGAAACAGCTGGAATTAGCTGAAAGTAGCCAAAATATTTTTTTAAAATGTACAAGGTAGCTGAAGGAAGCTAAGTTGGTCCAAAATGTGAAAGGAGTAGTCAAATATTGTAATGAGTTCCAAAGATATCAAGGATGTAAAATGAGCTCATAGAGTTCATTTGAGCTCCATTCATTTTCAATGGGAAAAAAATGGCCGAAAAGGCTGCATATTTCAAAAAGCTAAAGTTGCACCAATACCAAAAGTCATAGCCATCATGTCCTGAATGAGCTGAACATTTTGATATATGAATTGTTGAAATAGCACAAAAACTGTAGGAGGAGTAGCGTGCCAAAAAACGTACGGAATCAGGATAGTAACAGATGTAATTGTAACACTAGATTGCATTTCCTGAGAAAATGCATGTGTGAATGCCAAAATGGCCGTTATGACTTGAATGTTTAATCAAAATGGCCGCTTTACCTAATGTGCTTATTAAATCAAAATGGCTAACTTGTCTACTTAAATTGTAGAACCAAAATGGTAACAATACATGCATTGACTTACTTCGCAAGGCAATTAACTGCCTTGTATATTGAACCAAAATGGCCACTTCACCTAATTTGCATATTCAATCAAAATGGCCGCTTCACCTAATGCATGATAAAGAATGTCCATAGCTACAACCTCACCAAATTTCGGCTCTCTATGAATAAATATGGCTGATTTAAAGCCATTTGAAAGTAGCGTTGTTGGCCATCTTGGATTTTACAGTATTTTTAATGTTTTGCTTTGTCGGCCATCTTGGATTTTTGATTTGGATTCCGTACATGATAGAGGATTCCCTCAGCTACAACCTCACCAAATTTCGGCTCTCTATGTATAATAATGGCTAAGTTAAAGCCATTTGAAAGTAGCGTTGGTGGCCATCTTGGATTTTACAGTATTTTTAATGTTTTGCTTTGTCTGCCATCTTGGATTTTTGATTTGGATTCCGTACATGATAGAGGATTCCCTTAGCTACAACCTCACCAAATTTCAGCTCTCTATGAATAAAGATGGCTGAGTTAAAGCCATTTGAATGTAGCGTTGGCGGCCATCTTGAATTTTTACAGTTTTTTAATGTTTTACTTTGTCGGCCATCTTGGATTTTTGATTTGGATTCCGTACATGATAGATAATGTCCTCAGCTACTACCTCACCAAATTTCGACTCTCTATGTATAATGATGGCTGAGTTAAAGCCATTTGAAAGTAGCGTTGGCGGCCATCTTGGATTTTTGATTTTGATATAGCATTTGATAGGAAACATTCTCAGCTATCACTACACCAAGTTTCAGCTCAATATCACTAAAATTGACCATTTTATAGTATTTTTACTTTTTTGCATTGTCGGCCATCTTGGATTTTTTTTTGGATTCTATACATGATAGATAATGTCCTCAGCTACAACCTCACCAAATTTCAGCTCTCTATGTATAAAGATGGTCGAGTTATAACCATTTGAAAGTAGCGTTGGCAGCCATCAGCTGAAATTGGTCAAAAACAGCTGAATATTATCTAAAATAGCAGAAATAAGCTTAAATTAGCAGCAGGAATTAGTAAGAGCTTAATTGGGAATAATCTGAAACATCTTAAACAATCTGAAATCTGAAATAATCTGAAATAAGCAAAAAAAGTTGAAATTATCTAAAAAAAGCTTAAGATATCATAAACAGCTGAATACTATCTAAAATAGCAGAAATAAGCTTAAATTATCTGAAGTAATTAGAAATAGCATAATTGTGAATAATCTGAAATATCTGAAACAATCTGAAATCTGAAAAAATCTGAACTAAGCAGAAATAAGCAAAATAAAGTTGAAATTATCTGAAAAAAGCTAAAGATAGCAAAAACAGCTGAATATTATCTGAAATAGCAGAAATAAGCTTAACTGTGTTAGAAATTAGTAGAGAGAGTGTAGTTTTGCAGAATTAGGATGGAAAAAGTTGAAATGAGTTCAAATAATGTGGAATTTGTTGAAACAAGCCTAAATTAGCATAAAAACAGCTTAATAGTAGCTAAAATAGCAGAAGAAGCTGAAACTAGCAGAAATAAGCACAAAGCAGCATAATCTGAATAATCTAAAATATCTGAAACTATCTGAAATCTGAAAAAATCTGAACTAAGCAGAAATAAGCAAAATAAAGTTGAAATTATCTGAAAAAAGCTTAAGATAGCAAAAACAGCTGAATATTATCTGAAATAGCAGAAAGAAGCTTAAATGTCTTAGAACTTAGTAGAGAGAGTACATTTTTGCAGAATTTGGCTGGAAAAAGTTGAAATGAGTTCAAATAATGTGGAATGTGTTGAAACAAGCCTAAATTAGCATAAAAACAGCTTAATAGTAGCTAAAATAGCAGAAGAAGCTGAAACTAGCAGAAATAAACACAAAGCAGAAGAATATGAAGTATCTGAAACAATCTGAAATTGAAAAAAATCTGAAATAAGTAGAAATAAGCAAAATAAAGTTGAAAATATATGAATAAAGCTGAAATTGGCCAAAAACAGCTGAACAACAGCTAAAACAAGCAGAAACAATCTTAAATTACCAGAAGGAAGTTGGTAGAGCATGGTTTTGCTGAATTAGGCTGAAAAAAGTTGGATTGATTAAAAAAAATTGTTGAAATAGCTGAAAAAGCTGAAATTATCATAAAACAGCTAAATAGTAGCTAAAATAGCTAAAATATCTTAATCTTTCAAAAATTATCTGAAAGGAGCATAATGATCTGAAATTAGCAGAAATAAGTCAGTAGAAGTACAAAAATGTTGAAGTAAGCTGCATAAAGCTGAAAAGAGTGCAAAGCAGTTGAAAAAACAGCTGAAATTAGCTGAAAGTAGCTGAAATATTTTTTAAAAAATGTACAAGGTAGCTGAAGGAAGCTAAGCTGGTCCAAAATGTGAAAGGAGTAGTGAAATATTCTAAAGAGTTCCAAAGATATCAAGGATGAAAAATTAGCTCCATTCATTTTCAATGGGGAAGAAAATGGCCGAAAAGGCTAAATAATTCAAAAAGCTAAAGTTGCACCAATACCAAAAGTCATAGCCATCATGTCCTGAATGAGCTGAACATTTTGATATATGAATTGTTGCAATAGCACAAAAACTGTAGGAGGAGTAGCGTGCCGAAAAACGTACGGAATCAGGATAGTAACCGGAAGACAATCTCTATAGTGTGAATGCCTTGTTGGCATTCACACAACTAGATTGCATTTCCTGAGAAAATGCATGTGTGAATGCCAAAATGGCCGCTTCACCTAATTTGCATGTTCAATCAAAATGGCCGCCTCACCTAATGCATGATAGATACTCTCCATAGCTACATAGCTACAACCTCACCAAATTTCAGCTCTCTATGAATAAAGATGGCTGAGTTACAGCCATTTGAAAGTAACATTGGCAGCCATCAGCTGAAATTGGTCAAAAACAGCTGAACAACAGCTAAAACAAGCAGAAATAATCTTAAATTACCAGAAGGAAGTTGGGAGAGCATGGTTATGCTGAAATAGGCTGAAAAAAGTTGGATTGATTTAAAAAAAATGTTGAAATAGCTGAAAAAGCTGAAATTTGCATAAAACAGCTAAATAGTAGCTAAAATAAGCAGAAATAGTCTGAAATTACCAGAAGGAAGTTGGTAGAGCATGGTTTTGCTGAATTAGGCTGAAAAAAGTTGGATTGATTTTAAAAAATTGTTGAAATAGCTGAAAAATCTGAAATTTGCATAAACAGCTAAATAGTAGCTAAAATAGCAAAAATATCTTAATCTTTCAAAAATTAGCTGAAAGGAGCAAAATAATCTGAAATTAGCATAAATAAGTCAGTAGAAGTACAACAATGTTGAAGTAAGCTGCATTAAGCTGAAAAGATTGCAAAGTTGTTGAAGAAACAGCTGAAAGTAGCTGAAAGTAGCCAAAATATTTTTAAAAAATGTACAAGGTAGCTGAAGGAAGCTGAGTTGGTCCAAAATGTGAAAGGAGTAGTGAAAGATTGTAATGAGTTCCAAAGATATCAAGGATGCAAAATGAGCTCATTGAGTTCATTTGAGCTCCATTCATTTTCAATGGGAAAAAAATGGCCGAAAAGGCTGAATATTTCAAAAAGCTAAAGTTGCACCAATACCAAAAGTCATAGCCATCATGTCCTAAATGAGCTGAACATTTTGATATATGAATTGTTGAAATAGCACAAAAACTGTAGGAGGAGTAGCGTGCCAAAAAACGTACGGAATCAGGATAGTAACAGATGTAATTGTAACACTAGATTGCATTTCCTGAGAAAATGCATGTGTGAATGCCAAAATGGCCGCTTCACCCAACTTGCATGTTCAATCAAAATGGCCGCTTTACCTAATGTGCTTATTAAATCAAACTGGCTACCTTGTCTACTTTAATTGTAGAACCAAAATGGCAACAATACATGCATTGACTTACTTTGCAAGGCAAGTAACTGCCTTGTATATTGAACCAAAATGGCGGCCTCACCTAATTTGCATGTTCAATCAAAATGGCTGCTTCACCTAATGTATGTTAGAGATGGTCCATAGCTACAACCTCACCAAATTTCAGCTCTCTATGAATAAAGATGGCTGAGTTAAAGCCATTTGAAAGTAACATTGGCAGCCATCAGCTGAAATTGGTCAAAAACAGCTGAACAACAGCTAAAACAAGCAGAAAATATCTTAAATTACCAGAAGGAAGTTGGTAGAACATGGTTTTGCTGAATTAGGCTGAAAAAAGTTGGATTGATTAAAAAAAATTGTTGAAATAGCTGAAAAAGCTGAAATTTGCATAAACAGCTAAATAGTAGCTAAAATAGCAAAAATATCTTAATCTTTCAAAAATTTGCTGAAAGGAGCATAATGATCATAAGTCAGTATAAGTACAACAATGTTGAAGTAAGCTGCATTAAGCTGAAAAGATTGCAAAGTCGTTGTAGAAACAGTTGAAATTAGCTGAAAGTAGCCGAAATATTTTTAAAAAATGTACAAGGTAGCTGAAGGAAGTTGAGTTGGTCCAAAATGTGAAAGGAGTAGTGAAATATTGTAATGAGTTCCAAAGATATCAAGGATGTAAAATGAGCTCATTGAGTTCATTTGAGCTCCATTCATTTTCAATGGGAAAAAAATGGCCGAAAAGGCTGAATATTTCAAAAAGCTAAAGTTGCACCAATACCAAAAGTCATAGCCATCATGTCCTGAATGAGCTGAACATTTTGATATATGAATTGTTGAAATAGCACAAAAACTGTAGGAGGAGTAGCGTGCCAAAAAACGTACGGAATCAGGATAGTAACAGATGTAATTGTAACACTAGATTGCATTTCCTGAGAAAATGCATGTGTGAATGCCAAAATGGCCGCTTCACCTATTTTGCATGTTCAATCAAAACGGCCGCTTCACCTAATATGCTTGTTAAATCAAAATGGCTACCTCACCTACTTTAATTGTAGAACCAAAATGGCAACAATACATGCATTGACTTACTTTGCAAGGCAAGTAACTGCCTTGTATATTGAACCAAAATGGCGGCCTCACCTAATTTGCATGTTCAATCAAAATGGCTGCTTCACCTAATGTATGTTAGAGATGGTCCATAGCTACAACCTCACCAAATTTCAGCTCTCTATGAATAAAGATGGCTGAGTTAAAGCCATTTGAAAGTAACATTGGCAGCCATCAGCTGAAATTGGTCAAAAACAGCTGAACAACAGCTAAAACAAGCAGAAAATATCTTAAATTACCAGAAGGAAGTTGGTAGAACATGGTTTTGCTGAATTAGGCTGAAAAAAGTTGGATTGATTAAAAAAATTGTTGAAATAGCTGAAAAAGCTGAAATTTGCATAAACAGCTAAATAGTAGCTAAAATAGCAAAAATATCTTAATCTTTCAAAAATTTGCTGAAAGGAGCATAATGATCATAAGTCAGTATAAGTACAACAATGTTGAAGTAAGCTGCATTAAGCTGAAAAGATCGCAAAGTCGTTGTAGAAACAGTTGAAATTAGCTGAAAGTAGCCGAAATATTTTTAAAAAATGTACAAGGTAGCTGAAGGAAGTTGAGTTGGTCCAAAATGTGAAAGGAGTAGTGAAATATTGTAATGAGTTCCAAAGATATCAAGGATGTAAAATGAGCTCATTGAGTTCATTTGAGCTCCATTCATTTTCAATGGGAAAAAAATGGCCGAAAAGGCTGAATATTTCAAAAAGCTAAAGTTGCACCAATACCAAAAGTCATAGCCATCATGTCCTGAATGAGCTGAACATTTTGATATATGAATTGTTGAAATAGCACAAAAACTGTAGGAGGAGTAGCGTGCCAAAAAACGTACGGAATCAGGATAGTAACAGATGTAATTGTAACACTAGATTGCATTTCCTGAGAAAATGCATGTGTGAATGCCAAAATGGCCGCTTCACCCAACTTGCATGTTCAATGAAAATGGTCGCTTTACCTAATGTGCTTATTAAATCAAAATGGCTAACTTGTCTACTTAAATTGTAGAACCAAAATGGTAACAATACATGCATTGACTTACTTCACAAGGCAATTAACTGCCTTGTATATTGAACCAAAATGGCCACTTCACCTAATTTGCATATTCAATCAAAATGGCCGCTTCACCTAAAGCATGATAGAGAATGTTTATGGCTACAACCTCACCAAATTTCGGCTCTCTATGTAAAAAGATGGCCGAGTTAAAGCAATTTGAAAAGAGCGTTGGCAGCCATCAGCTGAAATTGGTCAAAAACAGCTGAACAACAGCTAAAACAAGCAGAAAATATCTTAAATTACCAGAAGGAAGTTGGTAGAACATGGTTTTGCTGAATTAGGCTGAAAAAAGTTGGATTGATTAAAAAAAATTGTTTGAAATAGCTGAAAAAGGTGAAATTTGCATAAACAGCTAAATACTAGCTAAAATAGCAAAAATATCTTAATCTTTCAAAAATTATCTGAAAGGAGCATAATGATCTGAAATTAGCAGAAATAAGTCAGAAGAAGTACAAAAATGTTGAAGTAAGCTGCATAAAGCTGAAAAGAGTGCAAAGCAGTTGAAGAAACAGCTGAAATTAGCTGAAAGTAGCTGAATTTTTTTTAAAATTTGTACAAGGAAGCTGAAGGAAGCTGAGTTGGTCCAAAATGTGAAAGGAGTAGTGAAATATTGTAATGAGTTCCAAAGATATCAAGGGTGTAAAATGAGCTCATTGAGTTCATTTGAGCTCCATTCATTTTCAATGGGAAAAAAATGGCCGAAAAGGCTGAATATTTCAAAAAGCTAAAGTTGCACCAATACCAAAAGTCATAGCCATCATGTCCTGAATGAGCTGAACATTTTGATATATGAATTGTTGAAATAGCACAAAAACTGTAGGAGGAGTAGCGTGCCAAAAAACGTACGGAATCAGGATAGTAACAGATGTAATTGTAACACTAGATTGCATTTCCTGAGAAAATGCATGTGTGAATGCCAAAATGGCCGTTTTGACTTGAATGTTTAATCAAAATGGCCGCTTTACCTAATGTGCTTATTAAATCAAAATGGCTAACTTGTCTACTTAAATTGTAGAACCAAAATGGTAACAATACATGCATTGACTTACTTCGCAAGGCAATTAACTGCCTTGTATATTGAACCAAAATGGCCACTTCACCTAATTTGCATATTCAATCAAAATGGCCGTTTCACCTAATGCATGATAAAGAATGTCCATAGCTACAACCTCACCAAATTTCGGCTCTCTATGAATAAATATGGCTGATTTAAAGCCATTTGAAAGTAGCGTTGGTGGCCATCTTGGATTTTACAGTATTTTTAATGTTTTGCTTTGTCGGCCATCTTGGATTTTTGATTTGGATTCCGTACATGATAGAGGATTCCCTCAGCTACAACCTCACCAAATTTCGGCTCTCTATGTATAATGATGGCTGAGTTAAAGCCATTTGAAAGTAGCGTTGGTGGCCATCTTGGATTTTACAGTATTTTTAATGTTTTGCTTTGTCGGCCATCTTGGATTTTTGATTTGGATTCCGTACATGATAGAGGATTCCCTCAGCTACAACCTCACCAAATTTCAGCTCTCTATGAATAAAGATGGCTGAGTTAAAGCCATTTGAATGTAGCGTTGGCGGCCATCTTGGATTTTTACAGTTTTTTAATGTTTTACTTTGTCGGCCATCTTGGATTTTTGATTTGGATTCCGTACATGATAGATAATGTCCTCAGCTACAACCTCACCAAATTTCGGCTCTCTATGTATAATGATGGCTGAGTTAAAGCCATTTGAAAGTAGAGTTGGCGGCCATCTTGGATTTTTGATTTTGATATGGCATTTGATAGGAAACATTCTCAGCTATCACTACACCAAGTTTCAGCTCAATATAACTAAAATTGACCATTTTATAGTATTTTTACTTTTTTGCATTGTCGGCCATCTTGGATTTTTGATTTGGAATGATTTGGATTCTATACATGATAGATAATGTCCTCAGCTACAACCTCACCAAATTTCGGCTCTCTATGTATAAAGATGGCTGAGTTAAAGCCATTTGAATGTTGTGTTGGCGGCCATCAGCTGAAATTGAACAAAAACAGCTAAATATTATCTAATATATCAGAAATAATCTTAAATCAGAAGAAGGAATTAGTAAGAGCCTAATTGGGAATAATCTGAAACATCTTAAACAATCTGAAATCTGAAATAATCTGAAATAAGCAAAAAAAAGTGGAAATTATCTGAAAAAAGCTTAAGATAGCATAAACAGCTGAATATTATCTAAAGTAGCAGAAATAAGCATCAATTATCTGAAGTAATTAGAAATAGCATAATTGTGAATAATCTGAAATATCTGAAACAATCTGAAATCTGAAAAAAATCTGAACTAAGCAGAAATAAGCAAAATAAAGTTGAAATTATCTGAAAAAAGCTTAAGATAGCAAAAACAGCTGAATATTATCTGAAATAGCAGAAAGAAGCTTAAATGTCTTAGAAATTAGTAGAGAGAGTACATTTTTGCAGAATTTGGCTGGAAAAAGTTGAAATGAGTTCAAATAATGTGGAATGTGTTGAAACAAGCCTAAATTAGCATAAAAACAGCTTAATAGTAGCTAAAATAGCAGAAGAAGCTGAAACTAGCAGAAATAAGCACAAAGCATCATAATCTGAATAATCTAAAATATCTGAAACAATCTGAAATCTGAAAAAATCTGAACTAAGCAGAAATAAGCAAAATAAAGTTGAAATTATCTGAAAAAAGCTTAAGATAGCAAAAACAGCTGAATATTATCTGAAATAGCAGAAAGAAGCTTAAATGTCTTAGAAATTAGTAGAGAGAGTACATTTTTGCAGAATTTGGCTGGAAAAAGTTGAAATGAGTTCAAATAATGTGGAATGTGTTGAAACAAGCCTAAATTAGCATAAAAACAGCTTAATAGTAGCTAAAATAGCAGAAGAAGCTGAAACTAGCAGAAATAAGCACAAAGCAGCATAATATGAAGTATCTGAAACAATCTGAAATTGAAAAAAATCTGAAATAAGTAGAAATAAGCAAAATAAAGTTGAAAATATCTGAATAAAGCTGAAATTGGCCAAAAACAGCTGAACAACAGCTAAAACAAGCAGAAACAATCTTAAATTACCAGAAGGAAGTTGGTAGAGCATGGTTTTGCTGAATTAGGCTGAAAAAAGTTGGATTGATTAAAAAAAATTGTTGAAATAGCTGAAAAAGCTGAAATTATCATAAAACAGCTAAATAGTAGCTAAAATAGCTAAAATATCTTAATCTTTCAAAAATTATCTGAAAGGAGCATAATGATCTGAAATTAGCAGAAATAAGTCAGTAGAAGTACAAAAATGTTGAAGTAAGCTGCATAAAGCTGAAAAGAGTGCAAAGCAGTTGAAAAAACAGCTGAAATTAGCTGAAAGTAGCTGAAATATTTTTAAAAAAATGTACAAGGTAGCTGAAGGAAGCTAAGCTGGTCCAAAATGTGAAATGAGTAGTGAAATATTGTAAAGAGTTCCAAAGATATCAAGGATGAAAAATTAGCTCCATTCATTTTCAATGGGGAAGAAAATGGCCGAAAAGGCTAAATAATTCAAAAAGCTAAAGTTGCACCAATACCAAAAGTCATAGCCGTCGTGTCCTAAATGAGCTGAACATTTTGATATATGAATTGTTGAAATAGCACAAAAACTGTAGGAGGAGTAGCGTGCCGAAAAACGTACGGAATCAGGATAGTAACTGGATATAATCTCTATAGTGTGAATGCCTTGTTGGCATTCACACAACTAGATTGCATTTCCTGAGAAAATGCATGTGTGAATGCCAAAATGGCCGCTTCACCCAACTTGCATGTTCAATCAAAATGGCCGCTTTACCTAATGTGCTTGTTAAATCAAAATGGCTACCTTGTCTACTTTAATTGTAGAACCAAAATGGCAACAATACATGCATTGACTTACTTTGCAAGGCAAGTAACTGCCTTGTATATTGAACCAAAATGGCGGCCTCACCTAATTTGCATGTTCAATCAAAATGGCTGCTTCACCTAATGTATGTTAGAGATGGTCCATAGCTACAACCTCACCAAATTTCAGCTCTCTATGAATAAAGATGGCTGAGTTAAAGCCATTTGAAAGTAACATTGGCAGCCATCAGCTGAAATTGGTCAAAAACAGCTGAACAACAGCTAAAACAAGCAGAAAATATCTTAAATTACCAGAAGGAAGTTGGTAGAACATGGTTTTGCTGAATTAGGCTGAAAAAAGTTGGATTGATTAAAAGAAATTGTTGAAATAGCTGAAAAAGCTGAAATTTGCATAAACAGCTAAATGGTAGCTAAAATAGCTAAAATATCTTAACTTTCATAATTTTCTGAAATTAGCATAAATAAGTCAGTATAAGTACAACAATGTTGAAGTAAGCTGCATTAAGCTGAAAAGATTGCAAAGTCGTTGTAGCAACAGTTGAAATTAGCTGAAAGTAGCCGAAATATTTTTTAAAAATGTACAAGGTAGCTGAAGGAAGTTGAGTTGGTCCAAAATGTGAAAGGAGTAGTTAAATATTGTAATGAGTTCAAAGATATCAAGGGTGTAAAATGAGCTCATTGAGTTCATTTGAGCTCCATTCATTTTCAATGGGAAAAAAATGGCCGAAAAGGCTGAATATTTCAAAAAGCTAAAGTTGCACCAATACCAAAAGTCATAGCCATCATGTCCTGAATGAGCTGAACATTTTGATATATGAATTGTTGAAATAGCACAAAAACTGTAGGAGGAGTAGCGTGCCAAAAAACGTACGGAATCAGGATAGTAACAGATGTAATTGTAACACTAGATTGCATTTCCTGAGAAAATGCATGTGTGAATGCCAAAATGGCCGCTTCACCTAATTTGCATGTTCAATCAAAATGGCCGCTTTACCTAATGTGCTTATTAAATCAAAATGGCTAACTTGTCTACTTAAATTGTAGAACCAAAATGGTAACAATACATGCATTGACTTACTTCGCAAGGCAATTAACTGCCTTGTATATTGAACCAAAATGGCCACTTCACCTAATTTGCATATTCAATCAAAATGGCCGTTTCACCTAATGCATGATAAAGAATGTCCATAGCTACAACCTCACCAAATTTCGGCTCTCTATGAATAAATATGGCTGATTTAAAGCCATTTGAAAGTAGCGTTGGTGGCCATCTTGGATTTTACAGTATTTTTAATGTTTTGCTTTGTCGGCCATCTTGGATTTTTGATTTGGATTCCGTACATGATAGGGGATTCCCTTAGCTACAACCTCACCAAATTTCGGCTCTCTATGTATAATGATGGCTGAGTTAAAGCATTTGAAATTAGCGTTGGTGGCCATCTTGGATTTTACAGTATTTTTAATGTTTTGCTTTGTCTGCCATCTTGGATTTTTGATTTGGATTCCGTACATGATAGAGGATTCCCTCAGCTACAACCTCACCAAATTTCAGCTCTCTATGAATAAAGATGGCTGAGTTAAAGCCATTTGAATGTAGCGTTGGCGGCCATCTTGGATTTTTACAGTTTTTTAATGTTTTACTTTGTCGGCCATCTTGGATTTTTGATTTGGATTCCGTACATGATAGATAATGTCCTCAGCTACAACCTCACCAAATTTCGGCTCTCTGTGTATAATGATGGCTGAGTTAAAGCCATTTGAAAGTAGAGTTGGCGGCCATCTTGGATTTTTGATTTTGATATGGCATTTGATAGGAAACATTCTCAGCTATCACTACACCAAGTTTCAGCTCAATATAACTAAAATTGACCATTTTATAGTATTTTTACTTTTTTGCATTGTCGGCCATCTTGGATTTTTGATTTGGAATGATTTGGATTCTATACATGATAGATAATGTCCTCAGCTACAACCTCACCAAATTTCGGCTCTCTATGTATAAAGATGGCTGAGTTAAAGCCATTTGAATGTTGTGTTGGCGGCCATCAGCTGAAATTGAACAAAAACAGCTAAATATTATCTAATATATCAGAAATAATCTTAAATCAGAAGAAGGAATTAGTAAGAGCCTAATTGGGAATAATCTGAAACATCTTAAACAATCTGAAATCTGAAATAATCTGAAATAAGCAAAAAAAGTGGAAATTATCTGAAAAAAGCTTAAGATAGCATAAACAGCTGAATATTATCTAAAGTAGCAGAAATAAGCATCAATTATCTGAAGTAATTAGAAATAGCATAATTGTGAATAATCTGAAATATCTGAAACAATCTGAAATCTGAAAAAATCTGAACTAAGCAGAAATAAGCAAAATAAAGTTGAAATTATCTGAAAAAAAGCTTAAGATAGCAAAAACAGCTGAATATTATCTGAAATAGCAGAAAGAAGCTTAAATGTCTTAGAAATTAGTAGAGAGAGTACATTTTTGCAGAATTTAGCTGGAAAAAGTTGAAATGAGTTCAAATAATGTGGAATGTGTTGAAACAAGCCTAAATTAGCATAAAAACAGCTTAATAGTAGCTAAAATAGCAGAAGAAGCTGAAACTAGCAGAAATAAGCACAAAGCATCATAATCTGAATAATCTAAAATATCTGAAACAATCTGAAATCTGAAAAAATCTGAACTAAGCAGAAATAAGCAAAATAAAGTTGAAATTATCTGAAAAAAGCTTAAGATAGCTAAAAAAGCTGAATATTATCTGAAATAGCAGAAAGAAGCTTAAATGTCTTAGAAATTAGTAGAGAGAGTACATTTTTGCAGAATTTGGCTGGAAAAAGTTGAAATGAGTTCAAATAATGTGGAATGTGTTGAAACAAGCCTAAATTAGCATAAAAACAGCTTAATAGTAGCTAAAATAGCAGAAGAAGCTGAAACTAGCAGAAATAAGCACAAAGCAGCATAATATGAAGTATCTGAAACAATCTGAAATTGAAAAAAATCTGAAATAAGTAGAAATAAGCAAAATAAAGTTGAAAATATCTGAATAAAGCTGAAATTGGCCAAAAACAGCTGAACAACAGCTAAAACAAGCAGAAACAATCTTAAATTACCAGAAGGAAGTTGGTAGAGCATGGTTTTGCTGAATTAGGCTGAAAAAAGTTGGATTGATTAAAAAAAATTGTTGAAAAAGCTGAAAAAGCTGAAATTATCATAAAACAGCTAAATAGTAGCTAAAATAGCTAAAATATCCCAATCTTTCAAAAATTATCTGAAAGGAGCATAATGATCTGAAATTAGCAGAAATAAGTCAGTAGAAGTACAAAAATGTTGAAGTAAGCTACATAAAGCTGAAAAGAGTGCAAAGCAGTTGAAAAAAACAGCTGAAAGTAGCTGAAAGTAGCTGAAATATTTTTAAAAAAATGTACAAGGTAGCTGAAGGAAGCTAAGCTGGTCCAAAATGTGAAATGAGTAGTGAAATATTGTAAAGAGTTCCAAAGATATCAAGGATGAAAAATTAGCTCCATTCATTTTCAATGGGGAAGAAAATGGCCGAAAAGGCTAAATAATTCAAAAAGCTAAAGTTGCACCAATACCAAAAGTCATAGCCGGAGTGTCCTAAATGAGCTGAACATTTTGATATATGAATTGTTGAAATAGCACAAAAACTGTAGGAGGAGTAGCGTGCCGAAAAACGTACGGAATCAGGATAGTAACTGGAATAAATAATAATAACTAGATTGCATTTCCTGAGAAAATGCATGTGTGAATGCCAAAATGGCCGCTTCACACAACTTGCATGTTCGATCAAAATGGCCGCTTTACCTAATGTGCTTATTAAATCAAAATGGTTACATTGCCTACTTAAATTGTAGAACCAAAATGGTAACAATACATGCATTGACTTACTTTGCAAGGCAATTAACTACCTTGTATATTGAACCAAAATGGCCACTTCACCTAATTTGCATATTCAATCAAAATGGCCGCTTCACCTAATGCATGATAAAGAATGTCCATAGCTACAACCTCACCAAATTTCGGCTCTCTATGAATAAATATGGCTGATTTAAAGCCATTTGAAAGTAGCGTTGGTGGTCATCTTGGATTTTACAGTATTTTTAATGTTTTGCTTTGTCGGCCATCTTGGATTTTTGATTTGGATTCCGTACATGATAGAGGATTCCCTCAGCTACAACCTCACCAAATTTCAGCTCTCTATGAATAAAGATGGCTGAGTTAAAGCCATTTGAATGTAGCGTTGGCGGCCATCTTGGATTTTTACAGTTTTTTAATGTTTTACTTTGTCGGCCATCTTGGATTTTTGATTTGGATTCCGTACATGATAGATAATGTCCTCAGCTACAACCTCACCAAATTTCGGCTCTCTATGTATAATGATGGCTGAGTTAAAGCCATTTGAAAGTAGCGTTGGCGGCCATCTTGGATTTTTGATTTTGATATAGCAGTTGATAGGAAACACTCTCAGCTATCACTACACCAAGTTTCAGCTCAATATCACTAAAATTGACCATTTTATAGTATTTTTAATTTTTGCATTGTCGGCCATCTTGGATTTTTTTTTTGGATTCTATACATGATAGATAATGTCCTCAGCTACAACCTCACCAAATTTCAGCTCTCTATGTATAAAGATGGTCGAGTTATAACCATTTGAAAGTAGCGTTGGCGGCTATCAGCTGAAATTGGTCAAAAACAGCTGAATATTATCTAAAACAGCAGAAATAGGCTTAAATTAGCAGCAGGATTTAGTAAGAGCTTAATTGGGAATAATCTGAAACATCTTAAACAATCTGAAATCTGAAATAATCTGAAATAAGCAAAAAAAGTTGAAATTATCTGAAAAAAGCTTAAGATAGCATAAACAGCTGAATACTATCTAAAATAGCAGAAATAAGCTTAAATTATCTGAAGTAATTAGAAATAGCATAATTGTGAATAATCTGAAATATCTGAAACAATCTGAAATCTGAAAAAATCTGAACTAAGCAGAAATAAGCAAAATAAAGTTGAAATTATCTGAAAAAAGCTAAAGATAGCAAAAACAGCTGAATATTATCTGAAATAGCAGAAATAAGCTTAACTGTGTTAGAAATTAGTAGAGAGAGTGCAGTTTTGCAGAATTAGGATGGAAAAAGTTGAAATGAGTTCAAATAATGTGGAATTTGTTGAAACAAGCCTAAATTAGCATAAAAACAGCTTAATAGTAGCTAAAATAGCAGAAGAAGCTGAAACTAGCAGAAATAAGCACAAAGCAGCATAATCTGAATAATCTAAAATATCTGAAACTATCTGAAATCTGAAAAAATCTGAACTAAGCAGAAATAAGCAAAATAAAGTTGAAATTATCTGAAAAAAGCTTAAGATAGCAAAAACAGCTGAATATTATCTGAAATAGCAGAAAGAAGCTTAAATGTCTTAGAACTTAGTAGAGAGAGTACATTTTTGCAGAATTTGGCTGGAAAAAGTTGAAATGAGTTCAAATAATGTGGAATGTGTTGAAACAAGCCTAAATTAGCATAAAAACAGCTTAATAGTAGCTAAAATAGCAGAAGAAGCTGAAACTAGCAGAAATAAGCACAAAGCAGCAGAATATGAATTATCTGAAACAATCTGAAATTGAAAAAAATCTGAAATAAGTAGAAATAAGGAAAATAAAGTTGAAAATATATGAATAAAGCTGAAATTGGCCAAAAACAGCTGAACAACAGCTAAAACAAGCAGAAACAATCTTAAATTACCAGAAGGAAGTTGGTAGAGCATGGTTTTGCTGAATTAGGCTGAAAAAAGTTGGATTGATTAAAAAAAATTGTTGAAATAGCTGAAAAAGCTGAAATTATCATAAAACAGCTAAATAGTAGCTAAAATAGCTAAAATATCCCAATCTTTCAAAAATTATCTGAAAGGAGCATAATGATCTGAAATTAGCAGAAATAAGTCAGTAGAAGTACAAAAATGTTGAAGTAAGCTGCATAAAGCTGAAAAGAGTGCAAAGCAGTTGAAAAAACAGCTGAAATTAGCTGAAAGTAGCTGAAATATTTTTAAAAAAATGTACAAGGTAGCTGAAGGAAGCTAAGCTGGTCATTAATGTGAAATGAGTAGTGAAATATTGTAAAGAGTTCCAAAGATATCAAGGATGAAAAATTAGCTCCATTCATTTTCAATGGGGAAGAAAATGGCCGAAAAGGCTAAATAATTCAAAAAGCTAAAGTTGCACCAATACCAAAAGTCATAGCACCCATGTCCTAAATGAGCTGAACATTTTGATATATGAATTGTTGCAATAGCACAAAAACTGTAGGAGGAGTAGCGTGCCAAAAAACGTACGGAATCAGGATAGTACCCGGAAGATAATAATAATAACTAGATTGCATTTCCTGAGAAAATGCATGTGTGAATGCCAAAATGGCCGTTATGACTTGCATGTTTAATCAAAATGGCCGCTTTACCTAATGTGCTTATTAAATCAAAATGGCTAACTTGTCTACTTAAATTGTAGAACCAAAATGGTAACAATACATGCATTGACTTACTTCGCAAGGCAATTAACTGCCTTGTATATTGAACCAAAATGGCCACTTCACCTAATTTGCATATTCAATCAAAATGGCCGCTTCACCTAATGCATGATAAAGAATGTCCATAGCTACAACCTCACCAAATTTCGGCTCTCTATGAATAAATATGGCTGATTTAAAGCCATTTGAAAGTAGCGTTGTTGGCCATCTTGGATTTTACAGTATTTTTAATGTTTTGCTTTGTCGGCCATCTTGGATTTTTGATTTGGATTCCGTACATGATAGAGGATTCCCTCAGCTACAACCTCACCAAATTTCGGCTCTCTATGTATAATGATGGCTGAGTTAAAGCCATTTGAAAGTAGCGTTGGTGGCCATCTTGGATTTTACAGTATTTTTAATGTTTTGCTTTGTCGGCCATCTTGGATTTTTGATTTGGATTCCGTACATGATAGAGGATTCCCTCAGCTACAACCTCACCAAATTTCAGCTCTCTATGAATAAAGATGGCTGAGTTAAAGCCATTTGAATGTAGCGTTGGCGGCCATCTTGGATTTTTACAGTTTTTTAATGTTTTACTTTGTCGGCCATCTTGGATTTTTGATTTGGATTCCGTACATGATAGATAATGTCCTCAGCTACAACCTCACCAAATTTCGGCTCTCTATGTATAATGATGGCTGAGTTAAAGCCATTTGAAAGTAGCGTTGGCGGCCATCTTGGATTTTTGATTTTGATATGGCATTTGATAGGAAACATTCTCAGCTATCACTACACCAAGTTTCAGCTCAATATCACTAAAATTGACAATTTTATGGTATTTTTACTTTTTTGCATTGTCGGCCATCTTGGATTTTTGATTTGGATTCAATACATGATAGAGGATGTCCTTAGCTACAACCTCACCAAATTTCAGCTCTCTATGTATAAAGATGGCTGAGTTAAAGCCATTTGAATGTAGCGTTGGCGGCCATCAGCTGAAATTGAACAAAAACAGCTAAATATTATCTAATATATCAGAAATAAGCTTAAATCCGAAGAAGCAATTAGTAAGAGCCTAATTGGGAATAATCTGAAACATCTTAAACAATCTGAAATCTGAAATAATCTGAAATAAGCAAAATAAAGTTGAAATTATCTGAAAAAAGCTTAAGATAAGCAAAAACAGCTGAATATTATCTGAAATAGCAGAAAGAAGCTTAAATGTCTTAGAAATTAGTAGAGCGAGTACATTTTTGTAGAATTAGGCTGGAAAAAGTTGAAATTAGTTCAAATAATGTAAAATTTGTTGAAACAAGCCTAAATTAGCATAAAAACAGCTTAATAGTAGCTAAAATAGCAGAAGAAGCTGAAACTAGCAGAAATAAGCACAAAGCAGCATAATCTGAATAATCTGAAATATCTGAAACAATCTGAAATCTGAAAAAATCTGAACTAAGCAGAAGAAAGCAAAATAAAGTTTAAATTATCTGAAAAAAGCTTAACATAGCAAAAACAGCTGAATACTATCTGAAATAGCAGAAAGAAGCTTAAATGTCTTAGAAATTAGTAGAGAGAGTACATTTTTGCAGAAATTGGCTGGAAAAAGTTGAAATGAGTTCAAATAATGTTGAATGTGTTGAAACAAGCCTAAATTAGCATAAAACAGCTTAATAGTAGCTAAAATAGCAGAAGAAGCTGAAACTAGCAGAAATAAGCACAAAGCAGCAGAAGATGAAGTATCTGAAACAATCTGAAATTGAAAAAAATCTGAAATAAGTAGAAATAAGCAAAATAAAGTTGAAAATATCTGAATAAAGCTGAAATTGGCCAAAAACAGCTGAACAACAGCTAAAACAAGCAGAAACAATCTTAAATTACCAGAAGGAAGTTGGTAGAGCATGGTTTTGCTGAATTAGGCTGAAAAAAGTTGGATTGATTAAAAAAAATTGTTGAAATAGCTGAAAAAGCTGAAATTATCATAAAACAGCTAAATAGTAGCTAAAATAGCTAAAATATCCCAATCTTTCAAAAATTATCTGAAAGGAGCATAATGATCTGGAATTAGCAGAAATAAGTCAGTAGAAGTACAAAAATGTTGAAGTAAGCTGCATAAAGCTTAAAATAGCACAAAGCAGTTGAAGAAACAGCTGAAATTCGCTGAAAGTAGCTGAATTTTTTTTTAAATTTTGTACAAGGAAGCTGAAGGAAGCTGAGCTAGTCCAAAATGTGAAAGGAGTAGTGAAATATTGTAATGAGTTCCAAAGATATCAAGGATGTAAAATGAGCTCCATTCATTTTCAATGGGAAAAAAATGGCCGAAAAGGCTGAATATTTCAAAAAGCTAAAGTTGCACCAATACCAAAAGTCATAGCACCCATGTCCTAAATGAGCTGAACATTTTGATATATGAATTGTTGCAATAGCACAAAAACTGTAGGAGGAGTAGCGTGCCAAAAAACGTACGGAATCAGGATAGTAACTGGAATAATAATAATAAATATAAACACAATCACTATAGTGTGAATGCCTATGTGGCATTCACACAAATATAAACACAATCACTATAGTGTGAATGCCTATGTGGCATTCACACAACTAGATTGCATTTCCTGAGAAAATGCATGTGTGAATGCCAAAATGGCCGCTTCACCCAACTTGCATGTTCAATCAAAATGGCCGCTTTACCTAATGTGCTTATTAAATCAAAATGGCTAACTTGTCTACTTAAATTGTAGAACCAAAATGGTAACAATACATGCATTGACTTACTTCGCAAGGCAATTAACTGCCTTGTATATTGAACCAAAATGGCCACTTCACCTAATTTGCATATTCAATCAAAATGGCCGCTTCACCTAATGCATGATAAAGAATGTCCATAGCTACAACCTCACCAAATTTCGGCTCTCTATGAATAAAGATGGCTGAGTTAAAGCCATTTGAATGTAGCGTTGGCGGCCATCTTGGATTTTACAGTATTTTTAATGTTTTGCTTTGTCGGCCATCTTGGATTTTTGATTTGGATTCCGTACATGATAGATAATGCCCTAAGCTACAACCTCACCAAATTTCGGCTCTCTCTGTATAATGATGGCTGAGTTAAAGCCATTTGAAAGTAGCGTTCGCAGACATCAGCTGAAATTGGCCAGAAACAGCTGAACAACAGCTAAAACAAGCAGAAAATATCTTAAATTACCAGAAGGAAGTTGGTAGAACATGGTTTTGCTGAATTAGGCTGAAAAAAGTTGGATTGATTAAAAAAAATGTTGAAATAGCTGAAAAAGCTGAAATTTGCATAAACAGCTAAATAGTAGCTAAAATAGCAAAAATATCTTAATCTTTCAAAAATTTGCTGAAAGGAGCATAATGATCATAAGTCAGTATAAGTACAACAATGTTGAAGTAAGCTGCATTAAGCTGAAAAGATTGCAAAGTCGTTGAAGAAACAGCTGAAAGTAGCTGAAAGTAGCCGAAATATTTTTTTAAATGTACAAGGTAGCTGAAGGAAGCTGAGTTGGTCCAAAATGTGAAAGGAGTAGTGAAATATTGTAATGAGTTCCAAAGATATCAAGGATGCAAAATGAGCTCATTGAGTTCATTTGAGCTCCATTCATTTTCAATGGGAAAAAAATGGCCGAAAAGGCTGAATATTTCAAAAAGCTAAAGTTGCACCAATACCAAAAGTCATAGCCATCATGTCCTAAATGAGCTGAACATTTTGATATATGAATTGTTGAAATAGCACAAAAACTGTAGGAGGAGTAGCGTGCCAAAAAACGTACGGAATCAGGATAGTAACAGATGTAATTGTAACACTAGATTGCATTTCCTGAGAAAATGCATGTGTGAATGCCAAAATGGCCGCTTCACCCAACTTGCATGTTCAATCAAAATGGCCGCTTTACCTAATGTGCTTATTAAATCAAAATGGCTAACTTGTCTACTTAAATTGTAGAACCAAAATGGTAACAATACATGCATTGACTTACTTCGCAAGGCAATTAACTGCCTTGTATATTGAACCAAAATGGCCACTTCACCTAATTTGCATATTCAATCAAAATGGCCGTTTCACCTAATGCATGATAAAGAATGTCCATAGCTACAACCTCACCAAATTTCGGCTCTCTATGAATAAATATGGCTGATTTAAAGCCATTTGAAAGTAGCGTTGGTGGCCATCTTGGATTTTACAGTATTTTTAATGTTTTGCTTTGTCGGCCATCTTGGATTTTTGATTTGGATTCCGTACATGATAGAGGATTCCCTCAGCTACAACCTCACCAAATTTCGGCTCTCTATGTATAATGATGGCTGAGTTAAAGCCATTTGAAAGTAGCGTTGGCGGCCATCTTGGATTTTACAGTATTTTTAATGTTTTGCTTTGTCGGCCATCTTGGATTTTTGATTTGGATTCCGTACATGATAGAGGATTCCCTCAGCTACAACCTCACCAAATTTCAGCTCTCTATGAATAAAGATGGCTGAGTTAAAGCCATTTGAATGTAGCGTTGGCGGCCATCTTGGATTTTTACAGTTTTTTAATGTTTTACTTTGTCGGCCATCTTGGATTTTTGATTTGGATTCCGTACATGATAGATAATGTCCTCAGCTACAACCTCACCAAATTTCGGCTCTCTATGTATAATGATGGCTGAGTTAAAGCCATTTGAAAGTAGCGTTGGCGGCCATCTTGGATTTTTGATTTTGATATGGCATTTGATAGGAAACATTCTCAGCTATCACTACACCAAGTTTCAGCTCAATATCACTAAAATTGACAATTTTATGGTATTTTTACTTTTTTGCATTGTCGGCCATCTTGGATTTTTGATTTGGATTCAATACATGATAGAGGATGTCCTTAGCTACAACCTCACCAAATTTCAGCTCTCTATGTATAAATATGTCTGAGTGAAAGCCATTTGAATGTAGCGTTGGCGGCCATCAGCTGAAATTGAACAAAAACAGCTAAATATTATCTAATATATCAGAAATAAGCTTAAATCCGAAGAAGCAATTAGTAAGAGCCTAATTGGGAATAATCTGAAACATCTTAAACAATCTGAAATCTGAAATAATCTGAAATAAGCAAAATAAAGTTGAAATTATCTGAAAAAAGCTTAAGATAAGCAAAAACAGCTGAATATTATCTGAAATAGCAGAAAGAAGCTTAAATGTCTTAGAAATTAGTAGAGCGAGTACATTTTTGTAGAATTAGGCTGGAAAAAGTTGAAATTAGTTCAAATAATGTAAAATTTGTTGAAACAAGCCTAAATTAGCATAAAAACAGCTTAATAGTAGCTAAAATAGCAGAAGAAGCTGAAACTAGCAGAAATAAGCACAAAGCAGCATAATCTGAATAATCTGAAATATCTGAAACAATCTGAAATCTGAAAAAATCTGAACTAAGCAGAAGAAAGCAAAATAAAGTTTAAATTATCTGAAAAAAGCTTAACATAGCAAAAACAGCTGAATACTATCTGAAATAGCAGAAAGAAGCTTAAATGTCTTAGAAATTAGTAGAGAGAGTACATTTTTGCAGAAATTGGCTGGAAAAAGTTGAAATGAGTTCAAATAATGTTGAATGTGTTGAAACAAGCCTAAATTAGCATAAAACAGCTTAATAGTAGCTAAAATAGCAGAAGAAGCTGAAACTAGCAGAAATAAGCACAAAGCTGCAGAAGATGAAGTATCTGAAACAATCTGAAATTGAAAAAAATCTGAAATAAGTAGAAATAAGCAAAATAAAGTTGAAAATATCTGAATAAAGCTGAAATTGGCCAAAAACAGCTGAACAACAGCTAAAACAAGCAGAAACAATCTTAAATTACCAGAAGGAAGTTGGTAGAGCATGGTTTTGCTGAATTAGGCTGAAAAAAGTTGGATTGATTAAAAAAAATTGTTGAAATAGCTGAAAAAGCTGAAATTATCATAAAACAGCTAAATAGTAGCTAAAATAGCTAAAATATCCCAATCTTTCAAAAATTATCTGAAAGGAGCATAATGATCTGAATTAGCAGAAATAAGTCAGTAGAAGTACAAAAATGTTGAAGTAAGCTGCATAAAGCTTAAAATAGCACAAAGCAGTTGAAGAAACAGCTGAAATTAGCTGAAAGTAGCTGAATTTTTTTTTAAATTTTGTACAAGGAAGCTGAAGGAAGCTGAGCTAGTCCAAAATGTGAAAGGAGTAGTGAAATATTGTAATGAGTTCCAAAGATATCAAGGATGTAAAATGAGCTCCATTCATTTTCAATGGGAAAAAAATGGCCGAAAAGGCTGAATATTTCAAAAAGCTAAAGTTGCACCAATACCAAAAGTCATAGCACCCATGTCCTAAATGAGCTGAACATTTTGATATATGAATTGTTGCAATAGCACAAAAACTGTAGGAGGAGTAGCGTGCCAAAAAACGTACGGAATCAGGATAGTAACTGGAATAATAATAATAAATATAAACACAATCACTATAGTGTGAATGCCTATGTGGCATTCACACAACTAGAAAAACCGCATTTCCTGCGAAAATGCACGTGTGAATGCCTTAGCGCCGCTCCGCCCTTCTCGCGGCGATCGCGGGAAGTCGAGCTGGTCCACCCTGAAACACTCTCGTGCCTTTCCCGTACCCTTTCGGCACCCAATGCACGCACCCAATTTGGTCCACATTCCAAAATGGCCGCCTTCCCATTTATCGTACAACGTTGATGCCAGAGGGTTTTCTGTGCGTCTTGGTGAATTGGACAAGCGTACCAAATTTCATGATCCTACGTGAAACTAAGGCCAATGCGGAGGGTAGTTTGAAATTTTCTAGGTGGCGCTCTTGAGCCGTTTCTTTTGAAATTTTGGCCACGCCCCCAAAATATGTAATCGTTCACCAGTCCTGATGAGTCCGCCAATTTTGGTGAGTTTTGGGATATGAAAAAGCCCCCAAAATGCTATTTCATTTTAGCTCCATTCATTTTCAATGGGATAAAAATGGCCGAAAAGGTCGCCTTTCCTTTCATCGCACAACGTTGGTGCCAGAGGGTTTTCTGTGCGCCTTGGTGAATCGGGGAGGTGTACCAAATTTCATGATCCTACGTGAAACTAAGGCCAATGCGGAGGGTAGTTTGAAATATTCTAGGTGGCGCTCTTGAGCCCTTTCTGTTGCAATTTTGGCCACGCCCCCAAAATATGTAATCGTTCACCAGTCCTGACGAGTCTGCCAAATTTGGTGAGTTTTGGGATATGATAAAGCTCCCAAAAGGCCAAACGTATTGTGACGGCGTTACGTCTGATTCGCCACATCGCCACGCCCACATGCTCCACCCAAAACAACCAGTCGTGGAAAGCTTGTTACAGCAACATGTCTTCGGTCACTGGACAGACCGTCACGCTGATTAGGTAACAGGTGTCCGATCGGGATGTTCAATGTACAACTGTACACTTCCTGTTGTGAGGGGGCGTGGCTTAATTATTGTCATGATTTGACCATTCAGTATTGTAGGGGACCGGTTGTGGGTCAATCACTGAAGGTTTGATGTATTAGACGGTTTTCGTGTAGGTGCTATTAGTGTTTCGTTTTTCATGGCGAGATGCCTAATTTTGAGGCCAGGCCACGCCCCTTCAGCATATATAAAAACGTGAGGTTTTGATCATTTTTTACTCCCCCATGTCTAAGTGATGAGTCTGCCAAATTTGGTGAGATTTAGGATATGATAAAGCCCCCAACAGGCACTTTCATTTTAGCTCCATTCATTTTCAATGGGAAAAAATACTTCCTGTTGTGAGGGGGCGTGGCTTAATTAATGTCATGATTTGACCATTCAGTATTGCAGGGGACCAGATGTGGGTCAATCACTGAAGGTTTGATGTATTAGACTGTTTTCGTGTAGGTGCTATTAGTGTTTCGTTTGTGACGGCGTGACGGCTGATTCGCCACATTGCCACGCCCACATGCTCCACCCAAAACGGTCAGTGTTGGAAAGCTTGTTACAGCAACATGTCTTCGGTCACTGGACAGACCGTCCCGCTGATTAGGTAACAGGTGTCCGATCGGGACGTTCAATGTATAACTGTACACTTCCTGTTGTGAGGGGGCGTGGCTTAATTAATGTCATGATTTGACCATTCAGTATTGCAGGGGAGTGGTTGTGGGTCAATCACTGAAGGTTTGATGTATTAGACGGTTTTCGTGTAGGTGCTATTAGTGTTTCGTTTTTCATGGCGAGATGCCTAACTTTGAGGCCAGGCCACGCCCCTTCAGCATATATGAAAATGCGAGGTTTTGATCATTTGTTACTCCTGCATGTCTGAGTGATGAGTCTGCCAAATTTGGTGAGTTTTAGGGTATGATAAAGCCCCCAAAAGACCATTTCATTTTAGCTCCATTCATTTTCAATGGGAAAAAAATGGCCGAAAAGGCTTAATATTTCAAAAAGCGCAACTTGCAGCATTACCAAAAGTCATAGCTGGATTGTCCTGAACGAGCTGAACATTTTGATATATGAATCGTTGAAATGGCACAAATACTCTAGGAGGAGTAGCGTGCCAAAAAACGTACGGACGGAAGATAGTAACTATAATAAATATAAACACAATCTCTATAGTGTGAATGCCTTGTTGGCATTCACACAACTAGAAAAACCGCATTTCCTACGAAAATGCACGTGTGAATGCCTTAGCGCCGCTCCGCCCTTCTCGCGGCGACCGCGGGAAGTCGAGCTGGTCCACCCCGAAACACTCTCGTGCCTTTCCCGTACCCGTTCGGCACCTAGTGCGTGCACTCAATTTGGTCCACATTCCAAAATGGCCGCCTTCCCATTTATCGTACAACGTTGACGCCAGAGGGTTTTCTGTGCGTCTTGGTGAATTGGACAAGTGTACCAAATTTCATGATCCTACGTGAAACTAAGGCCAATGCGGAGGGTAGTTTGAAATTTTCTAGGTGGCGCTCTTGAGCCCTTTCTGTTGCAATTTTGGCCACGCCCCCAAAATATGTAATTTTTCACCAGTCCTGACGAGTCTGCCAAATTTGGTGAGTTTTGGGATATGATAAAGCTCCCAAAAGGCCAAACGTATTGTGACGGCGTTACGTCTGATTCGCCACATCGCCACGCCCACATGCTCCACCCAAAACAACCAGTCGTGGAAAGCTTGTTACAGCAACATGTCTTCGGTCACTGGACAGACCGTCACGCTGATTAGGTAACAGGTGTCCGATCGGGATGTTCAATGTACAACTGTACACTTCCTGTTGTGAGGGGGCGTGGCTTAATTATTTTCATGATTTGACCATTCAGTATTGTAGGGGACCGGTTGTGGGTCAATCACTGAAGGGTTGATGTATTAGACGGTTTTCGTGTAGGTGCTATTAGTGTTTCGTTTTTCATGGCGAGATGCCTAATTTTGAGGCCAGGCCACGCCCCTTCAGCATATATAAAAACGTGAGGTTTTGATCATTTTTTACTCCCCCATGTCTAAGTGATGAGTCTGCCAAATTTGGTGAGATTTAGGATATGATAAAGCCCCCAACAGGCACTTTCATTTTAGCTCCATTCATTTTCAATGGGAAAAAATACTTCCTGTTGTGAGGGGGCGTGGCTTAATTAATGTCATGATTTGACCATTCAGTATTGCAGGGGACCAGATGTGGGTCAATCACTGAAGGTTTGATGTATTAGACTGTTTTCGTGTAGGTGCTATTAGTGTTTCGTTTGTGACGGCGTGACGGCTGATTCGCCACATTGCCACGCCCACATGCTCCACCCAAAACGGTCAGTGTTGGAAAGCTTGTTACAGCAACATGTCTTCGGTCACTGGACAGACCGTCCCGCTGATTAGGTAACAGGTGTCCGATCGGGACGTTCAATGTATAACTGTACACTTCCTGTTGTGAGGGGGCGTGGCTTAATTAATGTCATGATTTGACCATTCAGTATTGCAGGGCAGTGGTTGTGGGTCAATCACTGAAGGTTTGATGTATTAGACGGTTTTCGTGTAGGTGCTATTAGTGTTTCGTTTTTCATGGCGAGATGCCTAATTTTGAGGCCAGGCCACGCCCCTTCAGCATATATAAAAACGTGAGGTTTTGATCATTTTTTACTCCCCCATGTCTAAGTGATGAGTCTGCCAAATTTGGTGAGATTTAGGATATGATAAAGCCCCCAACAGGCACTTTCATTTTAGCTCCATTCATTTTCAATGGGAAAAAATACTTCCTGTTGTGAGGGGGCGTGGCTTAATTAATGTCATGATTTGACCATTCAGTATTGCAGGGGACCAGATGTGGGTCAATCACTGAAGGTTTGATGTATTAGACTGTTTTCGTGTAGGTGCTATTAGTGTTTCGTTTGTGACGGCGTGACGGCTGATTCGCCACATTGCCACGCCCACATGCTCCACCCAAAACGGTCAGTGTTGGAAAGCTTGTTACAGCAACATGTCTTCGGTCACTGGACAGACCGTCCCGCTGATTAGGTAACAGGTGTCCGATCGGGACGTTCAATGTATAACTGTACACTTCCTGTTGTGAGGGGGCGTGGCTTAATTAATGTCATGATTTGACCATTCAGTATTGCAGGGCAGTGGTTGTGGGTCAATCACTGAAGGTTTGATGTATTAGATGGTTTTCGTGTAGGTGCTATTAGTGTTTCGTTTTTCATGGCGAGATGCCTAACTTTGAGGCCAGGCCACGCCCCTTCAGCATATATGAAAACGCGAGGTTTTGATCATTTTTTACTCCCCCATGTCTAAGTGATGAGTCTGCCAAATTTGGTGAGATTTAGGATATGATAAAGCCCCCAACAGGCACTTTCATTTTAGCTCCATTCATTTTCAATGGGAAAAAATACTTCCTGTTGTGAGGGGGCGTGGCTTAATTAATGTCATGATTTGACCATTCAGTATTGCAGGGGACCAGATGTGGGTCAATCACTGAAGGTTTGATGTATTAGATGGTTTTCGTGTAGGTGCTATTAGTGTTTCGTTTTTCATGGCGAGATGCCTAACTTTGAGGCCAGGCCACGCCCCTTCAGCATATATGAAAACGCGAGGTTTTGATCATTTTTTACTCCCCCATGTCTAAGTGATGAGTCTGCCAAATTTGGTGAGATTTAGGATATGATAAAGCCCCCAACAGGCACTTTCATTTTAGCTCCATTCATTTTCAATGGGAAAAAATACTTCCTGTTGTGAGGGGGCGTGGCTTAATTAATGTCATGATTTGACCATTCAGTATTGCAGGGGACCAGATGTGGGTCAATCACTGAAGGTTTGATGTATTAGACTGTTTTCGTGTAGGTGCTATTAGTGTTTCGTTTGTGACGGCGTGACGGCTGATTCGCCACATTGCCACGCCCACATGCTCCACCCAAAACGGTCAGTGTTGGAAAGCTTGTTACAGCAACATGTCTTCGGTCACTGGACAGACCGTCCCGCTGATTAGGTAACAGGTGTCCGATCGGGACGTTCAATGTATAACTGTACACTTCCTGTTGTGAGGGGGCGTGGCTTAATTAATGTCATGATTTGACCATTCAGTATTGCAGGGCAGTGGTTGTGGGTCAATCACTGAAGGTTTGATGTATTAGATGGTTTTCGTGTAGGTGCTATTAGTGTTTCGTTTTTCATGGCGAGATGCCTAACTTTGAGGCCAGGCCACGCCCCTTCAGCATATATGAAAACGCGAGGTTTTGATCATTTTTTACTCCCCCATGTCTAAGTGATGAGTCTGCCAAATTTGGTGAGATTTAGGATATGATAAAGCCCCCAACAGGCACTTTCATTTTAGCTCCATTCATTTTCAATGGGAAAAAATACTTCCTGTTGTGAGGGGGCGTGGCTTAATTAATGTCATGATTTGACCATTCAGTATTGCAGGGGACCAGATGTGGGTCAATCACTGAAGGTTTGATGTATTAGACTGTTTTCGTGTAGGTGCTATTAGTGTTTCGTTTGTGACGGCGTGACGGCTGATTCGCCACATTGCCACGCCCACATGCTCCACCCAAAACGGTCAGTGTTGGAAAGCTTGTTACAGCAACATGTCTTCGGTCACTGGACAGACCGTCCCGCTGATTAGGTAACAGGTGTCCGATCGGGACGTTCAATGTATAACTGTACACTTCCTGTTGTGAGGGGGCGTGGCTTAATTAATGTCATGATTTGACCATTCAGTATTGTAGGGGACCGGTTGTGGGTCAATCACTGAAGATTTGATGTATTAGACCGTTTTCGTGTAGGTGCTATTAGTGTTTCGTTTTCCATGGCGAGATACCTAACTTTGAGGCCAGGCCACGCCCCTTCAGCATATATGAAAACGTGAGGTTTTGTTCATTTTTTACTCCCCCATGTCTGAGTGATGAGTCTGCCAAATTTGGTGAGATTTAGGATATGATAAAGCCCCCAAACGGCCATTTCATTTTAGCTCCATTCATTTTCAATGGGAAAAAAATGGCCGAAAAGGCTAAATAATTCAAAAAGCTAAAGTTGCAGCATTACCAAAAGTCATAGCCGGATTGTCCTGAGCGAGCTGGACATTTTGATATATGAATTGTTGAAATGGCACCAAAACTGTGCGAGTAGTTACATGCCAAAAAACGTACGGAATGAAGATAGTAACTATAAATATAAACACAATCTCTATAGTGTGAATGCCTTGTTGGCATTCACACAACTAGAAAAACCGCATTTCCTACGAAAATGCACGTGTGAATGCCTTAGCGCCGCTCCGCCCTTCTCGCGGCGACCGCGGGAAGTCGAGCTGGTCCACCCCGAAACACTCTCGTGCCTTTCCCGTACCCGTTCGGCACCTAGTGCGTGCACTCAATTTGGTCCACATTCCAAAATGGCCGCCTTCCCATTTATCGTACAACGTTGACGCCAGAGGGTTTTCTGTGCGTCTTGGTGAATTGGACAAGTGTACCAAATTTCATGATCCTACGTGAAACTAAGGCCAATGCGGAGGGTAGTTTGAAATTTTCTAGGTGGCGCTCTTGAGCCGTTTCTTTTGAAATTTTGGTCACGCCCCCAAAATATGTAATTGTTCACCAGTCCTGATGAGTCTGCCAATTTTGGTGAGTTTTGGGATATGAAAAAGCCCCCAAAATGCTATTTCATTTTAGCTCCATTCATTTTCAATGGGATAAAAATGGCCGAAAAGGTCGCCTTTCCTTTCATCGTACAACGTTGGTGCCAGAGGGTTTTCTGTGCGCCTTGGTGAATCGGGGAGGTGTACCAAATTTCATGATCCTACGTGAAACTAAGGCCAATGCGGAGGGTAATTTGAAATATTCTAGGTGGCGCTCTTGAGCCCTTTCTGTTGCAATTTTGGCCACGCCCCCAAAATATGTAATTTTTCACCAGTCCTGACGAGTCTGCCAAATTTGGTGAGTTTTGGGATATGATAAAGCTCCCAAAAGGCCAAACGTATTGTGACGGCGTTACGTCTGATTCGCCACATCGCCACGCCCACATGCTCCACCCAAAACGGTCAGTCGTGGAAAGCTTGTTACAGCAACATGTCTTTGGTCACTGGACAGACCGTCACGCTGATTAGGTAACAGGTGTCCGATCGGGACGTTCAATGTACAACTGTACACTTCCTGTTGTGAGGGGGCGTGGCTTAATTAATGTCATGATTTGACCATTCAGTATTGCAGGGGACCGGATGTGGGTCAATCACTGAAGGTTTGATGTATTAGACGGTTTTCGTGTAGGTGCTATTAGTGTTTCGTTTGCGATGGCGTTACGTCTGATTCGCCACATCGCCACGCCCACATGCTCCACCCAAAACGGTCAGTGTTGGAAAGCTTGTTACAGCAACATGTCTTCGGTCACTGGACAGACCGTCACGCTGATTAGGTAACAGGTGTCCGATCGGGACGTTCAATGTACAACTGTACACTTCCTGTTGTGAGGGGGCGGGGCTTAAATAATGTCATGATTTGACCATTCAGTATTACAGGGGACGGGATGTGCGTCAATCACTGAAGGTTTGATGTATTAGACAGTTTTCGTGTAGGTGCTATAAGTGTTTCGTTTTTCATGGCGAGATGCCTAACTTTGAGGCCAGGCCACGCCCCTTCAGCATATATGAAAATGTGAGGTTTTGATATTTTTTTACTCCCCCATGTCTGAGTGATGAGTCTGCCAAATTTGGTGAGTTTTAGGATATGATAAAGCCCCCCAAAGGCCATTTCATTTTAGCTCCATTCATTTTCAATGGGAAAAAAATGGCCGAAAAGGCTAAATATCTCAAAAAGCTAAAGTTGCATCATTACCAAAAGTCATTGCTGGATTGTCCTGAGCGAGCTGAACATTTTGATATATGATTTGTTGAATTGGCACGAAAACTGTAGGAGGAGTAGGGTGGCAAAAAACGTACGGACGGAAGATAGTAACATATAAGAATAATAATAATAACTAGAAAAACCGCATTTCCTGCGAAAATGCACGTGTGAATGCCTTAGCGCCGCTCCGCCCTTCTCGCGGCGATCGCGGGAAGTCGAGCTGGTCCACCCTGAAACGCTCTCGTGCCTTTCCCGTACCCTTTCTGCACTCAATGCGTGCACCCGATTTGGTCCACATTCCAAAATGGCCGCCTTCCCGTTTATCGTACAACGTTGATGCCAGAGGGTTTTCTGTGCGTCTTGGTGAATTGGACAAGTGTACCAAATTTCATGATCCTACGTGAAACTAAGGCCAATGCGGAGGGTAGTTTGAAATTTTCTAGGTGGCGCTCTTGAGCCGTTTCTTTTGAAATTTTGGCCACGCCCCCAAAATATGTAATTGTTCACCAGTCCTGATGAGTCCGCCAATTTTGGTGAGTTTTGGGATATGAAAAAGCCCCCAAAATGCTATTTCATTTTAGCTCCATTCATTTTCAATGGGATAAAAATGGCCGAAAAGGTCGCCTTTCCTTTCATCGCACAACGTTGGTGCCAGAGGGTTTTCTGTGCGCCTTGGTGAATCGGGGAGGTGTACCAAATTTCATGATCCTACGTGAAACTAAGGCCAATGCGGAGGGTAGTTTGAAATATTCTAGGTGGCGCTCTTGAGCCCTTTCTGTTGCAATTTTGGCCACGCCCCCAAAATATGTAATCGTTCACCAGTCCTGACGAGTCTGCCAAATTTGGTGAGTTTTGGGATATGATAAAGCTCCCAAAAGGCCAAACGTATTGTGACGGCGTTACGTCTGATTCGCCACATCGCCACGCCCACATGCTCCACCCAAAACAACCAGTCGTGGAAAGCTTGTTACAGCAACATGTCTTCGGTCACTGGACAGACCGTCACGCTGATTAGGTAACAGGTGTCCGATCGGGATGTTCAATGTACAACTGTACACTTCCTGTTGTGAGGGGGCGTGGCTTAATTATTGTCATGATTTGACCATTCAGTATTGCAGGGGACCGGATGTGGGTCAATCACTGAAGGTTTGATGTATTAGACTGTTTTCGTGTAGGTGCTATTAGTGTTTCGTTTGTGACGGCGTGACGGCTGATTCGCCACATCGCCACGCCCACATGCTCCACCCAAAACGGTCAGTGTTGGAAAGCTTGTTACAGCAACATGTCTTCGGTCACTGGACAGACCGTCCCGCTGATTAGGTAACAGGTGTCCGATCGGGACGTTCAATGTATAACTGTACACTTCCTGTTGTGAGGGGGCGTGGCTTAATTAATGTCATGATTTGACCATTCAGTATTGTAAGGGACCGGTTGTGGGTCAATCACTGAAGGTTTGATGTATTAGACGGTTTTCGTGTAGGTGCTATTAGTGTTTCGTTTTTCATGGCGAGATGCCTAATTTTGAGGCCAGGCCACGCCCCTTCAGCATATATGAAAACGTGAGGTTTTGATCATTTTTTACTCCCCCATGTCTGAGTGATGAGTCTGCCAAATTTGGTGAGATTTAGGATATGATAAAGCCCCCAACATGCCATTTCATTTTAGCTCCATTCATTTTCAATGGGAAAAAAATGGCCGAAAAGGCTAAATAATTCAAAAAGCTAAAGTTGCAGCATTACCAAAAGTCATAGCCGGATTGTCCTGAACGAGCTGGACATTTTGATATATGAATTGTTGAAATGGCACCAAAACTGTGCGAGTAGTTACATGCCAAAAAACGTACGGAATGAAGATAGTAACATCTATAAATAACTAGAAAATTTGCATTTCCTACGAAAATGCACGTGTGAATGCCTTAGCGCCGCTCCGCCCTTCTCGTGGCGACCGCGGGAAGTCGAGCTAGTCCACCCTGAAACACTCTCGTGCCTTTCCCGTACCCGTTCGGCACCCAATGTATGCACCCAATTTGGTCCACATTCCAAAATGGCCGCCTTCCCATTTATCGTACAATGTTGATGCCAGAGGGTTTTCTGTGCGTCTTTGTGAATTGGACAAGTGTACCAAATTTCATGATCCTACGTGAAACTAAGGCCAATGCGGAGGGTAGTTTGAAATATTCTAGGTGGCGCTCTTGAGCCGTTTCTTTTGCAATTTTGGCCACGCCCCCAAAATATGTAATTTTTCACCAGTCCTGATGAGTCTGCCAAATTTGGTGAGTTTTGGGATATGATAAAGCTCCCAAAAGGCCAAACGTATTGTGACGGCGTTACGTCTGATTCGCCACATCGCCACGCCCACATGCTCCACCCAAAACGGTCAGTGTTGGAAAGCTTGTTACATCAACATGTCTTTGGTCACTGGACAGACCGTCATGCTGATTAGGTAACAGGTGTCCGATCGGGACGTTCAATGTACAACTGTACACTTCCTGTTGTGAGGGGGCGTGGCTTAATTATTGTCATGATTTGACCATTCAGTATTGCAGGGGACCGGATGTGGGTCTATCACTGAAGGTTTGATGTATTAGACAGTTTTCGTGTAGGTGCTATTAGTGTTTCGTTTGTGATGGCGTTACGTCTGATTCGCCATGTTGCCACGCCCACATGCTCCACCCAAAACGGTCAGTGTTGGAAAGCTTGTTACAGCAACATGTCTTTGGTCACTGGACAGACCGTCACGCTGATTAGGTAACAGGTGTCCGATCGGGACGTTCAATGTACAACTGTACACTTCCTGTTGTGAGGGGGCGTGGCTTAATTAATGTCATGATTTGACCATTCATTATTGTAGGGGACTGGTTGTGGGTCAATCACTGAAGGTTTGATGTATTAGACAGTTTTCGTGTAGGTGCTATTAGTGTTTCGTTTTTCATGGCGAGATGCCTAATTTTGAGGCCTGGCCACGCCCCTTCATCATATATGAAAACGTGAGGTTTTGATCATTTTTTACTCCCCCATGTCTGAGTGATGAGTCTGCCAAATTTGGTGAGATTTAGGATATGATAAATCTTCCAAACGGCCATTTCATTTTAGCTCCATTCATTTTCAATGGGAAAAAGATGGCCGAAAAGGCTGAATATCTCAAAAAGCTAAAGTTGCAGCATTACCAAAAGTCATAGCCGGATTGTCCTAAATGAGCTGAACATTTTGATATATGAATTGTTGAAATCGCACCAAAACTGTGCGAGTAGTTACATGCCAAAAAACGTACGGAATGAAGATAGTAACATCTATAAACTGTAGATAATAATAAATATAAACACAATCTCTATAGTGTGAATGCCTTGTTGGCATTCACACAACTAGAAAAACCGCATTTCCTGCGAAAATGCACGTGTGAATGCCTTAGCGCCGCTCCGCCCTTCTCGCGGCGATCGCGGGAAGTCGAGCTGGTCCACCCTGAAACACTCTCGTGCCTTTCCCGTACCCTTTCGGCACCCAATGCACGCACCCAATTTGGTCCACATTCCAAAATGGCCGCCTTCCCATTTATCGTACAACGTTGATGCCAGAGGGTTTTCTGTGCGTCTTGGTGAATTGGACAAGCGTACCAAATTTCATGATCCTACGTGAAACTAAGGCCAATGCGGAGGGTAGTTTGAAATTTTCTAGGTGGCGCTCTTGAGCCGTTTCTTTTGAAATTTTGGCCACGCCCCCAAAATATGTAATTGTTCACCAGTCCTGATGAGTCCGCCAATTTTGGTGAGTTTTGGGATATGAAAAAGCCCCCAAAATGCTATTTCATTTTAGCTCCATTCATTTTCAATGGGATAAAAATGGCCGAAAAGGTCGCCTTTCCTTTCATCGCACAACGTTGGTGCCAGAGGGTTTTCTGTGCGCCTTGGTGAATCGGGGAGGTGTACCAAATTTCATGATCCTACGTGAAACTAAGGCCAATGCGGAGGGTAGTTTGAAATATTCTAGGTGGCGCTCTTGAGCCCTTTCTGTTGCAATTTTGGCCACGCCCCCAAAATATGTAATTTTTCACCAGTCCTGACGAGTCTGCCAAATTTGGTGAGTTTTGGGATATGATAAAGCTCCCAAAAGGCCAAACGTATTGTGACGGCGTTACGTCTGATTCGCCACATCGCCACGCCCACATGCTCCACCCAAAACAACCAGTCGTGGAAAGCTTGTTACAGCAACATGTCTTCGGTCACTGGACAGACCGTCACGCTGATTAGGTAACAGGTGTCCGATCGGGACGTTCAATGTACAACTGTACACTTCCTGTTGTGAGGGGGCGTGGCTTAATTAATGTCATGATTTGACCATTCAGTATTGTAGGGGACCGGTTGTGGGTCAATCACTGAAGGTTTGATGTATTAGACAGTTTTCGTGTAGGTGCTATTAGTGTTTCGTTTTTCATGGCGAGATGCCTAATTTTGAGGCCAGGCCACGCCCCTTCAGCATATATGAAAACGTGAGGTTTTGATCATTTTTTACTCCCCCATGTCTGAGTGATGAGTCTGCCAAATTTGGTGAGATTTAGGATATGATAAAGCCCCCAACATGCCATTTCATTTTAGCTCCATTCATTTTCAATGGGAAAAAAATGGCCGAAAAGGCTAAATAATTCAAAAAGCTAAAGTTGCAGCATTACCAAAAGTCATAGCCGGATTGTCCTGAACGAGCTGAACATTTTGATATATGAATTGTTGAAATGGCACCAAAACTGTGCGAGTAGTTAGATGCCAAAAAACGTACGGAATGAAGATAGTAACATCTATAAAACCGGAATAATAATAAATATAAACACAATCTCTATAGTGTGAATGCCTTGTTGGCATTCACACAACTAGAAAAACCGCATTTCCTGCGAAAATGCACGTGTGAATGCCTTAGCGCCGCTCCGCCCTTCTCGCGGCGACCGCGGGAAGTCGAGCTGGTCCACCCCGAAACACTCTCGTGCCTTTCCCGTACCCGTTCGGCACCCAGTGCGTGCACTCAATTTGGTCCACATTCCAAAATGGCCGCCTTCCCATTTATCGTACAACGTTGACGCCAGAGGGTTTTCTGTGCGTCTTGGTGAATTGGACAAGTGTACCAAATTTCATGATCCTACGTGAAACTAAGGCCAATGCGGAGGGTAGTTTGAAATTTTCTAGGTGGCGCTCTTGAGCCGTTTCTTTTGAATTTTGGCCACGCCCCCAAAATATGTAATTTTTCACCAGTCCTGACGAGTCTGCCAAATTTGGTGAGTTTTGGGATATGATAAAGCTCCCAAAAGGCCAAACGTATTGTGACGGCGTTACGTCTGATTCGCCACATCGCCACGCCCACATGCTCCACCCAAAACAACCAGTCGTGGAAAGCTTGTTACAGCAACATGTCTTCGGTCACTGGACAGACCGTCACGCTGATTAGGTAACAGGTGTCCGATCGGGATGTTCAATGTACAACTGTACACTTCCTGTTGTGAGGGGGCGTGGCTTAATTATTGTCATGATTTGACCATTCAGTATTGCAGGGGACCGGATGTGGGTCAATCACTGAAGGTTTGATGTATTAGACGGTTTTCGTGTTGGTGCTATTAGTGTTTCGTTTGCGATGGCGTTACGTCTGATTCGCCACATTGCCACGCCCACATGCTCCACCCAAAACGGTCAGTGTTGGAAAGCTTGTTACAGCAACATGTCTTCGGTCACTGGACAGACCGTCACGCTGATTAGGTAACAGGTGTCCGATCGGGACGTTCAATGTACAACTGTACACTTCCTGTTGTGAGGGGGCGGGGCTTAAATAATGTCATGATTTGACCATTCAGTATTGCAGGGGACGGGATGTGGGTCAATCACTGAAGGTTTGATGTATTAGACGGTTTTCGTGTAGGTGCTATAAGTGTTTCGTTTTTCATGGCGAGATGCCTAACTTTG
Source organism: Garcialebias charrua (assembly GCA_038048925.1). Lineage (NCBI taxonomy): Eukaryota > Metazoa > Chordata > Actinopteri > Cyprinodontiformes > Rivulidae > Garcialebias > Garcialebias charrua. The sequence continues at coordinate 1,875 of JBBPBX010023082.1, read as the reverse complement.
AGGCCAGGCCACGCCCCTTCATAATATATGAAAACGTGAGGTTTTGATATTTTTTTACTCCCCCATGTCTGAGTGATGAGTCTGCCAAATTTGGTAAGATTTAGGATATGATAAAGCCTCCAAACGGCCATTTCATTTTAGCTCCATTCATTTTCAATGGGAAAAAGATGGCCGAAAAGGCTGAATATCTCAAAAAGCTAAAGTTGCAGCATTACCAAAAGTCATAGCCGGATTGTCCTAAATGAGCTGAACATTTTGATATATGAATTGTTGAAATCGCACCAAAACTGTACGAGTAGTTACATGCCAAAAAACGTACGGAATGAAGATAGTAACTATAAATATAAACACAATCTCTATAGTGTGAATGCCTTGTTGGCATTCACACAACTAGAAAATTTGCATTTCCTACGAAAATGCACGTGTGAATGCCTTAGCGCCGCTCCGCCCTTCTCGTGGCGACCGCGGGAAGTCGAGCTAGTCCACCCTGAAACACTCTCGTGCCTTTCCCGTACCCGTTCGGCACCCAATGTATGCACCCAATTTGGTCCACATTCCAAAATGGCCGCCTTCCCATTTATCGTACAATGTTGATGCCAGAGGGTTTTCTGTACGTCTTTGTGAATTGGACAAGTGTACCAAATTTCATGATCCTACGTGAAACTAAGGCCAATGCGGAGGGTAGTTTGAAATATTCTAGGTGGCGCTCTTGAGCCGTTTCTGTTGCAATTTTGGCCACGCCCCCAAAATATGTAATTTTTCACCAGTCCTGACGAGTCTGCCAAATTTGGTGAGTTTTGGGATATGATAAAGCTCCCAAAAGGCCAAACGTATTGTGACGGCGTTACGTCTGATTCGCCACATCGCCACGCCCACATGCTCCACCCAAAACGGTCAGTGTTGGAAAGCTTGTTACATCAACATGTCTTTGGTCACTGGAAAGACCGTCATGCTGATTAGGTAACAGGTGTCCGATCGGGACCTTCAATGTACAACTGTACACTTCCTGTTGTGAGGGGGCGTGGCTTAATTAATGTCATGATTTGACCATTCAGTATTGCAGGGGACCGGATGTGGGTCAATCACTGAAGGTTTGATGTATTAGACAGTTTTCGTGTAGGTGCTATTAGTGTTTCGTTTGTGACGGCGTTACGTCTGATTCGCCACGTCGCCACGCCCACATGCTCCACCCAAAACGGTCAGTGTTGGAAAGCTTGTTACAGCAACATGTCTTCGGTCACTGGACAGACCGTCCCGCTGATTAGGTAACAGGTGTCCGATCGGGACCTTCAATGTATAACTGTACACTTCCTGTTGTGAGGGGGCGTGGCTTAATTAATGTCATGATTTGACCATTCAGTATTGTAGGGGACCGGTTGTGGGTCAATCACTGAAGGTTTGATGTATTAGACAGTTTTCTTGTAGGTGCTATTAGTGTTTCGTTTTTCATGGCGAGATACCTAACTTTGAGGCCAGGCCACGCCCCTTCAGCATATATGAAAATGCGAGGTTTTGATAAATATTTACTCCCCCATGTCTGAATGATGAGTCTGCCAAATTTGGTGAGTTTTAGGATACGATAAAGCCCCCAAAAGGCCATTTCATTTTAGCTCCATTCATTTTCAATGGGAAAAAAATGGCCGAAAAGGCTAAATATCTCAAAAAGCTAAAGTTGCACCATTACCAAAAGTCATTGCTGGATTGTCCTGAACGAGCTGAACATTTTGATATATGATATGTTGAAATGGCACGAAAACTGTAGGAGGAGTAGGACGCCAAAAAACGTACGGACGGAAGATAGTAACATATAAGAATAATAATAATAAATATAAACACAATCTCTATAGTGTGAATGCCTTGTTGGCATTCACACAA
>JBBPBX010023081.1:8189-40849 GCA_038048925.1 Garcialebias charrua | reverse complement strand
AACTTCACCTGAATGCTTCCAACAGCGTCTAACAGAGTTGAAACAATAATAATCTCACAGCTTCAAATGATAAAAACATGCAGAATCTGCCTGCTTTGAACACTTCCAGCCAAAATCATTATCCTCAGAGTTTAAAACTTGGATCCACTTATGCAAACATGACGTTACAGTTCATGAGAAACCACAGAAATCAATAAACTTTCAGAACCACGTACGAAGGCCACCAGATGTAAGAATTATGAGGAGGTCAATATTAATACTGACCTCTTTATCCTTAATTAATCTACTTATTCAGATTGAATAGTAAATTCACGGATTCTGTTCTTTTTCAGTTTACCCAATATTTCTGTGATCTTTATGATGGATAAATACACAAAGCCATTAAGTGACAAAGACGTTAACTTAGTTTGATATGTCAAAGAGACACTATCATTTATTTAAAATAAATCAACTAAATTAACACCATTACACTTGATTGACATGATTTCACTTTCTTTCAAATTAATACGTCAGCACACTTGAATCATAACACAACAGACATAAATATTGGATGTTAACATATTTAGTCTGTGGGCATTTCAGCTTAAAATAGTTTCCAGCTTAGATAGAGAGGGAAAGATTTAGGAGGAGAAATTTATGGAGGAAGAAAAGTTAAGAGTCAGGGAGTTATCTTGATGTGTTTTAACCAGAAACATGGCAGTTCTCCGGCCGATTAAAGCTACACGTTGGTACCCTTGGCAAAGCATTTGACGACTTGTTACCTCGTGAAGATGGTCAGTCTCCCTCGGTCCAGTTTGGTCAGTTCGTTTACCATTCTCAGCGTCTCCAGACGTGCGCCTTGACTCGAACCGAAAGTAACGGCAGCTCCTGGTGGTGTTTCCAAGATAAGACGTTCCTTAAAGGAATGTCAATAAAAGAGAGCTTTTCACGGCTTGAAATAGATTTATAACAGGCATGTTATAAATCTTTTAACTGAATGACGTGTCCTTAGCGTGTGACTAGACGATCATCAGTTCTTTGGAGAAGACCATAGTTTGAGGCTTACTCCAGCAGACTTCAAGGAAAACAGGAAGTCAGAGCTCTTTTAAGGCTAACTTGACCTAGAAAGACGTAGCTCTTTCTGATTCAGTCTGTTAAGCCAGGAGCCACTGAGAGGAGGCATAAGTTAGATTAAAAATGTCAGAAAGGATAAGAAAGTTAGTTTAAGACGCCAGTCTCATGATACAGCAGATTTAGAACTTTCTTAACTCATTACCAACACTGTTGTATGAATAAACAAACGTCATCAGAGCATAACATATGGGACCTATTAATGATAATAGCTTGATTATTAAATAGGACAAAAACAAAAGTCTTTGGGTGTCTAGATTGTCCTGAGCTCAAGCTAAAATGAATGAGATAAAGTGTTCCTTTTATCTTCACATGCAAGTTCGAGAGGAGAGGAGAAATCCTCCATGTACAACATTTTGAATTAAGCAGAGTATTTGATTTATCTGACATTAAAATGTACTGATGCTCTTACAAATAAAATTATTCATTTGATAACATTTGAATTAACAAAATTAAAAGAAGTCTCTGTGACCCGAGATTGCACCTTTGACACAGCAGTGAAACACAGTTTAACTCTCACAGAATAACACAGCTTAAAAGCACACATCATGAAAATGACAAAAGTTATTCTTTTGATCACATCAGCCTAAAATCAAAGATAGAAATAGTCTCTTATTGGTGACTATGTTATCAGATTATAGCTAAATGAATAATTTTGTAGTAAATGTCTTGCTTTACTGAGAGGTCAGTAAAGGTCATCACTGGACAGTTCAAAAACCTTAATTTGACCCTGGGTAGGTCCACTACATACTCAAAGCAGCAGGCCGCCACGAGGCAAAGGATGCCCATCTTTCCGGACTTCCTCACAGAGCTGACTCGCACCTGGTCTCAGCCCAGAGCTCCCATGCTACTGCCGCTCTCGCAGTTTCTCGACGTGGACGGGATGGATGAAGTGGGAATAGCCAACATGCCTCAAATCGAAGACACGCTGGCGTCTCATCTTGCTCCCAAGTCATCCGGGACAAAACCAACTCTCCCCAGCAAGGCCTGTCGAGCCTCGGCTTCTGTGCTCGAGAAATGCTACAGGGCTCAGGGTCTCGCGGCGCGCACAATGAACGCGTCCACAATGATGCAAGCCTACCTGGCCGAAAAACTACAGGAGCTCCAGGTAATGACAGACAAGCAAGCTGCCGCAAAGCGGCTGCATGAAGCCCGCAGGGCAACAGACTTTGTGCTCTGCATGATGGGGACAGCAGCTGTTGCATAAGGCAGAGGAATGGCTGAGGTGGTCATCGCAATACGCCATCTGTGGATGACCTTAACTGACCTCCCGGAGGGACAGAAAGTTCCTTTTCTCCACCATTCGATAGAACCGACGGGACTTTTTGGAAAAGCGCTGGATCGAATTCAGACCAGGCTGGACCAGAGGCGCAAACAGGCTGAAGCTCTCCGAGTGGGCATCCCCAGGAGAACCCCCCCCCCCCCCCAAGGAGTCAGCTGGGAGCAGAGCACCGCAGCCTCGACACCATTCAGCCACACGTGCCCCACCGCAAAAGCGGCCGGCGTACAAGGTCGAGCACCGGCAGAGACCACCGCTGGGCCCACCTCGGACCGAACACGCCTGGAGTAAGAACAGATTTGTTCCCCGCCAGGCGGACCGGTACAGAACCTCCTCGGTGAATCGGGACACCAAACAGAAGCATGCCTGATGAACCAGGACCGCTTCTTAACTTTACACGATCACCCGCCCACGCGGTACGGGAAATGATCTTTTCACGTCCAGACTTTGTTTGTAGCACGGTACAAAAAGCTGGTGACTTTGTTTTAGACACAAATCATGTTCTTTCTGCTGTGAGTGACATAAAGTCAAATATGTCGTTACACATAAGCACGAATAAAGCTAAAAAAACAGCCCCTCTCTGTTTTCTTGACTCACAAAAAAAAAACACAATAACATCAGCAGAACGGGTCCCTCTGTCCTGCCAGCCGACATAAAGGGAGGGGGCCATCTCCCCCCCCCTCCCTCACGGCTCACGGGGTGTTAGCCTAATCAATGAACCCCAGCAGGGTGCCTCGGTTCTGTCTGCAACAGACAGGCCCAGAGGCGCCTGCAAGCAGGCCCGACACTCCTCACAGAGACAGGTGAGGGGAGTCACGTGCTTCAACCCCCACTCCGTTGTAAACCACGGGGCGGACAATAAACAAACCAAACAAACCCGTGACACGTCCGTGCTCCAGGGGTGCGCGCCGACAGAATCTGATGACCCACCTTCCTGTCCACCTATTCAACGTTTCCCATTAAGGGACGGGAGGGCCATGGCAGAAGCCCGTAGGCTAACACCAGCTTCACACGTTCACAAAGGCAGTTGTGATGAAACTGCAGTGTGTGTAAACAAGCCAGGGCTGAATCAGACTCCTCTTCATTTTAATCGAAGAGGACTGAGCTCTCTGTCACCAACCAATATAAAGTCTGCTCGGCACAAAGGACCATCTCCACATTCCCACATTCTCATGCTGAAACTGCCCCCTTATCCGTGGTGGGCGACGTGCAATGCTCAAGCAGTGATCTTGTAGCACGTGACCACGCTCAATGTGTTAACTCAGTTCTGCTCTTAAACGACGTACCCCCACCAGGTGAAACACAACCCACCGGTGGTTTGTCAGGCTCCAGGAGCCTTTTAAGGCCGGAGACCAGTAAACCAGGCCCAACCAGGAAACGTGCTGGGGCCAGGAGATCTGCTCGTTTACAAAACTTGCAATCCCTCCGATCCATGAACCCCAACAAAAAGAGGAAAAACAGACATTCTGTCCTGTTTTTGTCTAATAATTACAACATATTGCCTCTGCACCCAGACACTCTTGATCAGAGCAGTAGGGCGGTACATCTGCAGGAAGGTCCTCTCCCTAACGTGGTTGACCTTCAAGGGACCATAGAAATTAAGGCCCTTGAGGGAGAGCTGGTTCTACCACCTGCTCCTCTACAGGGACCCTCCACGTCACCAGAAGGAACAGTCTCGCCACTTAGGCTGAGAGCTATGGCAAATTTCAGTTTGGTGGCGGAAAGGGACAACCTGGTAGCCTCAGGCCTGCCAGAGAATGTGGTAAATACCATTCAAAATGCACGAGCTAGGTCAACTCAGTCTCTTTACGTCCAGAAATGGCGCATTTTTGAAGCCTGGTACACAGAAAGAAATATTATTTCTTATTCATGTGACCTGGCTCAGCTCCTCACCTTTCTTCAGGACTTGCTGGAGAAAGTTCGTTCTTTTTCAACAATTAAAGTGTTCCTATCAGCAATTTCGACCTGTCACGAAGGTTGAGGGAGCAGGACGCCTGGCGCGTATCCGCTCATAATAAGATTTATGAAAGGCGTGCTGAGAAAGAGACCCTCCAGCAGGATCTTGACCCCTGGATGGGATCTTAGTCTGGTCTTGGGGGCTCTCTGTGATCCTCCATTCGAACCACTGACCGACATTAAGATAGATTTATTATCTTATAAGACCGCTCTTCTCCTGGCTCTTTGCTCGATGAAACATGTGGGTGACCTCCATGCCTTGTCCGTACACCCAATGTGTACCAGGTTCGCCCCTGACGGGTCAAAGGTCACCCTAAGGTCTAATCCAGCATATATCCCCAAGGTCTTGACTCTAAACCACAGAAGTCTGGACTTTGATCTCTCTTCTTTTCCACCTGCTCCTGTCCTCACTCAAGAACAGGAAAGGCTGAAGGTTCTCTGCCCCATGAGAGCTTTAAGCACTTACATGCAGAGAACAACCGAATGGAGAAAAACAAATCATCTGTTTGTGTGCTTTGCAGCACCTGCTACCAGAAAGGCCCTATCAAAGCAGCACCTCTCACACTGGGTGACTGAGGCCATAAAAAGGGCGTACAGTAGCAAAGGTCAACAGGTGCCCTCTGGAGTGCGCGCTCACTCTACTCGGGGCTTGGCCACCTCGTGGTTACTGTTCAAGGGTGTACCAGTTGCAGACATTTGTGCTACTGCAAACTGGAGCCCATTAAACACTTTTGCAAAGCATTACAGTTTGGATGTCAATGCGTGTGATGTCACTCAGGCTGTCCTTTCTAACACACAGTAGAAAGCAGCCTTGAGATGCCTGCTGAATAGAGGCAGACATTCACACTAGCATGCATTTTACTGAGCATTTCAAGGGCGTACAGTAGCGTCGTGTAACACTGGACCAGCTCTACACCCTCAGCAGGGTCCTGGAGGGCGCGTGGGAGTTTGCCCAACCAGTTTACATGTGCTTTGTGGACTTGGAAAAGGCATTCGACCGCATCCCTCGGGGGGTTCTGTGGGGGGTACTCCGGGAGTATGGGGTACCAGGCCCATTGATATGGGCTGTTAGGTCCCTGTACGACCGGTGTCAGAGCTTGGTCCGCATTGCCGGCAGTAAGTCAGGCTCGTTTCCAGTGAGAGTTGGACTCCGCCAAGGTTGCCCTTTGTCACCGATTCTGTTCATAACTTTTATGGACAGAATTTCTAGGCGCAGCCAAGGTGTTGAGAGGATCCGTTTTGGTGGCCTTAGAATCGCTTCTCTGTTTTTTGCAGATGATGTGGTCCTGTTGGCTTCATCAGATCGTGATCTACAGCTTTCGCTGGAGCGGTTTGCAGCCGAGTGTGATGCGGCCGGGATGAGGATCAGTTCCTCCAAATCCGAGGCCATGGTCTTGAGCCGGAAAAGGGTAGCATGCCCTCTCCGGGTCGGGGATGAGGTCCTGCCCCAAGTGGAGGAGTTTAAGTATCTCGGGGTCTTGTTCACGAATGAGGGAAAACTGGAGCGTGAGATCGATAGGCGGATAGGTGCAGCATCCGCAGTGAAGCGGGCTCTGTACCGGTCTGTCGTGGTGAAGAGAGAGCTGAGTCGAAAGGCAAAGCTCTCAATTTACCGATCGATCTACGTTCCCACCCTCATCTATGGTCATGAGCTTTGGGTTGTGACCGAAAGAACGAGATCTCGGATACAAGCGGCTGAAATGAGTTTTCTCCGCAGGGTGTCTGGACTCTCCCTTAGAGATAGGGTGAGAAGCTCAGTCATCCGGGAGGGACTCGGAGTAGAGCCGCTGCTTCTCCACATCGAGAGGAGCCAGTTGAGGTGGCTCGGGCATCTGGTTAGGATGCCTCCTGGACGCCTCCCTGGGGAGGTGTTCCGGGCATGTCCCACCGGGAGGAGGCCCAGAGGAAGACCCAGGACACGCTGGAGGGACTATGTTTCTCGGCTGGCCTGGGAACGCCTTGGGATTCCCCCAGAGGAGCTGCTCCATGTGGCTAGGGAGAGGGAAGTCTGGGCCTCCCTACTTAGGCTGCTACCCCCGCGACCCGACCCCGGATAAGCGGACGAAAATGGATGGATGGATGGATGGATTTCAAGGGCGTGAATGAATTACGTTCCCATAGCATATGTTGCACAGAGAGACATGACTGAAAGGGAACTGAAAGTTATGCACCATAACTCATGTTCCCTGAAAGAAGGGAACGAGGTGCAACATACTTGGCCCTTTTCAATGCTGAAAGCTCGGTGAAGTGCATCTTGGAGATTGATGAATGGGCATCAGCGGCTTAAGTACCAAGAGGGCGGGGCCTCTGGCGCGACGCTGACGCCCCTGCCGTAAAGGCATGAATGTATTCCTTCAGGTAATCGTGCGGGGACGCAATTCCCATAGCATATGTTACACCTCGTTCCCTTCCTTCAGGGAACATGAGTTATGGTGCATAACTTTCAGTTTTCTTCATGGGGCCAGTTTGATACAGAGGTCCAAACGAATGGTTCTGGGACTAAATCAAATAAACACCCAGGCATAAATGTGTGCGAGTATATTAGTTATTCCCCAAAACACTCTCCCAATGTATTTATTTTATTGGTGATGTCCCCCACCAGCACCAGTCTTTGGAGGGTGGAATGTGACAAAATTAAATAAATAAATACATCATGAAAGAAAGAAAATGTCCCGTTCCACCCTCCATACGAAGCTACTGTATTTTCCTCTGTACATGTTGCACCACCCTACAAGTCTCATCAGTGCAAATTTGTCTAATAAAGTGAAAAAAAATCCATAAATATGTCACCTGGATTATGCATCACCGTTGACGTGTCGTGTTTGTTACGTGTCACTGTTGACAAACCGGAAATGTGGGCTTGTGTTGTGCCAAAAATTAATTGGCTGCCAAATGGCGGCCGTGGGAGCGTGCAAGGGAGAACTTTAACAAGATTAACAATTAAAAACAATTAGTTGTTTGCTCAAAATTATAGTAAAGGTATGTTTCAGTTAAACTTTTCCTTGATAAATGCACTTTGACGGTCAAATCAGCTGCATTTTCAAAAGCATTTGCCGCCTCGGTGCTTCGGGAGCATGCAGAGGGAGGAAATCAGGAAGTAGGAACACTGCACATTCGACATTTAAAGCTGCAGTATGTAGCTTTTTTTATGAACATATTTCTTCACTCTGTCACTACCTCCTGACAGACTGATGTTAGCCAGGTAATCTCTGAAAAAAATTAAAAAAAAATATTGTCCCCTTGCTTCTCCAGGTGGTAAATAAGCATTTCTAAAAAGAAAAGGTGACCCGCCATTTTCCAGCCAATAAAAACAGAGTTTGTAACCAGCCAATAAAAACAGAGCTTGAATTTGAATCAGCCAATAAAAACAGAGCTTGAATTTGAAATTCAACAGACCACAAGGGGGCAGAGCCACATATGGCTCTGAGGGGGAGGGATCAGAATGCTTTGCCTGTTGAAAATATTTCTAACTGCTGCAGTTCTACATAAACTGCATACTGAACCTTTAACAAGACAAGCACCTAAACATATTTGTTTGCGTGACATTATAGCAAAGGTGTGTCTCAGTTGAACTTTTACTTAATAAATGTACTTCAATGTTTAAAAATTAGCTGCATTTTGCCGGGCCAGTGCAGTGAAATGAAGCTGATTTGACAGTTGCTCCAAGCGATTTGGACAACGGTGGAATTCTATGGCAAGCCAATTGTGTCATTAATAGCCACTTTTACCTATTACAAAACACAACAGCATGCCATACTACGAGAGTGCCATCTAGCAGCTGAAAATGTCAGTGTTCAATTTTTTTCAGTCAGAATGAATGTAAACGGTCATATCTCAGCCAAAAACTGTTTACAAATATGGGAAATAAATAATCCATAACTACGTTGCTTTGGCATATAAGTCACAGGGCATGCAAATTATGCAAAAATCCGTGACTTAATGTTGTTGGTGGTTTTTTGTTTGTTTTTGTTTGTTTAATTAGTATTTTTCATGCAAGATATTTTAGACTGTCATCTGGGTTATATTTACTTGTTCAATTGTCTAAATCATAGAGTAAAACATTAGAAGTGGACCTTGGTGAAGTTATTATTTTTTATGCTGTACAGTTATATGTTTGAATAAATGTGAAACTTGCACAAGATTTTTTTTAATTTCCAGATAAATACTGCTGTGCTGTCGCATTTACTACTGCAAGGCAGCGAACTTATTCGATGCAGTATTTCATTACAATGTAAAAAAAAACATGAATTCATTCCCACAGGAACCACATTCTAAAATATTCATTGCCAGATAGAGGAGGTCAGCTAAAGTCAAGGGATTTTACAGTTCCAGTTATTATGAATAAACTCTGCTTCTTTCGAATAACTGCCAACAGAATACCATCTTGTTATATTTGTGTTTACTTCCATTTGTTTTTTTTCACCACCATTTCAGTTGATGCAAACCAAAACTGACAAAAGAAATGAAAAAGCCAGCCTACCGGTAATCTGAACCAATGTGTGATGTGCACTGAGGTGTGGGTGCTCCCATTTACATTTCTAATAAACCTCACAAAAAGTTGGCAGCATAAATACAAATATTCCTATGGACTGTATACATGGACAGATAATTTTACTCTATTTTTTTTTTCCTTGAAGGATGGTTATCTGTAATGTTCAAAGTAGAAAAACTAGACTGTCTTTTCACACAAGCCAAAGAAAAATATGGCTGAAACTGCCTTCAACCATCACATTCAACAAAAGTGGGATGTGATATTTGTCACTTTGTTATTCAATCCCTGAAAAATGAAGCAGAATCAGGATGAACACAGCTACACTTAGAGGCACATTGCAAACATTTCCATTGTGTCTTTTGTCAGCAAAAGTCTATTATCACAACAGGGAGTCATCCTAATATTACATTTTGGGTGTTGCAGTGAGATTGCATCTTCTTTATACAAAAAGGTCCATTTATCTGAATTTTGGATCAAAATATGAGACTTACTACCTATGGTACTGACTTAATGTTTATGAACAGCGTTTCCCTTAAAAATAACTGCACAATGGTGAGGTTTAGCAATTATTTTACTTTACGAACATCTGACTGACTTGGATTTTACCATCCTTTACCTTTATTTTTCCTTTTCAGGTCGTGCAAGGTACTGGTGCCCATGTCCAGCCACGAGAGGTGGGGTACTCCTTGGACAGGTCGCAAATCATGAATTATTGTAAAGATGATGATGTGCTACTGCTCAATTTGACTTGACAACCTCATCTGGTTCTTAAAGCTACTCATTGCAAAGTATGAAAGCAAAGATAAAAAATGTTTTCGTGAAATGTATCAAACGGTGCAGTTTTTATGAGTTTAGGTTCGGGTTTGGTTTATTTGTCATATGCAAAATCAATGCAAGGTCAAAAATACAATCAAACGCTCAGGATGAGAAGAAACATCTCAACTTGCACAAAAAAAAAATAATAATAAAAGCGCGCAACAAACATGCATAAAGAAGGCGCCAAAAGTGAAAAGAAAAGAAATCTACAGCAGCATCCTATACGCAGAGTGGTTCGGATGCCAGTGAGGCTAACTTAGCAACATGGTCTAGTTAGCAGCATGATACTGCTAACAGTGTGGTTCAGTTAGTGGTGTGGTTTTTTAATCAGCGTTAGCAGGTCTTGTTAGCAGGTCCCATCAGCAGCTTGATGATAAAAAAAAGGACTGCAGCAGCTGCATCCCAGACTGCCCTCCAGAACAGGGTCCGGCAGACAGAACATTCCAGAACTGAACGGGTCCATAGAGTACGACATGTGCAGGCAGATGGAGGATCCTGTTAACAGCATTAGCGTGTCTTGTTAGCAGATCTCATCAGCAGCTTGATGGTAATAACAACTGCAGAAGCTGCCATTCCAGACTGTCTCCAGTCTGGCAGACTGAAAACATCAAAGGTTTCCCCGCAGAAGCAAACGGGTCTTTAGAGTTTGGTCCATGCAGGCAGATGGAGGATCCTGGAGACGTTCACCATGACAGGCCTGAGGCTGGAAGGACTGAACTACACTGGCAGGATGGTAAGACAGCGACAAAGAAAACTCCATACCCATGTCGTGTATGTGCATTGTTGGCACACAAAAAGTAAAAAAAAAAAAAAACAGGAACAAAAAAAGATTGCGTCGAGGCGGAGCTCCCGTCAGTGCTACCATTCTGCGGCGTTTATTTCAAATGTTTTCTAGAGAAAACAATGTGCAATTTCAAAACGCATTTTCACACTAAATGTAAAGAAGGCATTTGGCAGAATTTGGAAGAAATGACTGACCTACATCTGGGTGGCCGTTGATGGCACGTGGCTAAATCAGACATACGTAAAATCTTGGAAAAAAATGTTTTAAGTAAACATCTAACAGTAAATATAATCCATAGTGGACTGCCATAAAGAACTGTAGCATTTAAATACGTTTATTTTTGCAATGTCTTCACAACGGGTGCATTTACCATTTTATCAAGACAATTTTTTATCTGATAAAATTTTTGTTTCCTTGCATATAATCCTGAACTTAAGTTGCTGTGTTAGAGTTCTAGGGATAGTATAAACATGAATAAACACTTAACAATTATAGATGATTATGAACAATTATGAATATGGACAATTATATCATGTTATTGAGCCGTTTACATACATATGTAATTTATCATTTTCAACAGGAATATTTCCAGATAATATGAAAGTAGCTAAGGTAGTTCCTCTTTTTAAAAATGGTGATAAATGTGTGTTCAACAATTATAGACCTATATCCTTGTTACCACAGTTTTCAAAAATTCTTGAAAAACTATTTGTGAACAGACTAGATCAATTTATAGATAAACAAAATATTCTAAGCAACAGTCAGTATGGGTTCAGAGCAAAAAACTCTACATCAATGGCTCTCATGGAATTAATGGAACAAATAACTACTGCTGTCGATCAAAAACAATATTGTGTCAGTATTTTTGTTGATTTAAAAAAAGCATTCGATACTATTGATCACACCATTCTCCTTGAAAAATTGAACAAATATGGTATTAGAGGACCAGCATTACAGTGGGTATCTAGCTATTTAAAAGATAGGAAACAATTTGTACAAATAAATGATGTAAGATCTGACCTCTGTAATATCACATGTGGAGTTCCCCAAGGCTCTGTACTTGGACCAAAGCTATTTATTTTATATGTGAATGACTTGATAAATGTGTCAGGACTCCTTAAATGTGTACTTTTTGCTGATGATACCACATTTTTCTGTTTAGGTGAAGATATAGAACAAATGTTGGAATTGATAAAGACAGAATTTGTCAAAATACAAACTTGGTTTAAAATCAATAAATTATCATTAAATCTAGAAAAAACTAATTACATGATATTCAGTAATAAAAAGAAAACTGTTGATGTTCCACTCAAAATTGAGGGTGTTGAGATTTGTAGAGTGAGTGAGGTGAAGTTTTTGGGTGTTATTATTGATGACAAACTGACATGGAAACAACACATAAATTCTGTAAGAATAAAAATAGCTAAATCGATTGCAGTACTATACAAGGTCAGAGACCTATTGAATGATAAAGCTCTGTATTTGTTGTATAACACAATCATTGTTCCACACTTAATCTATTGTATTGATGTTTGGGGGAAAGCGTGTAAAACAATCACAAAGCCTATTTTTGTATTACAGAAAAGAGCTGTAAGAATTATCACTAGAAAACATTACTGTCATCCATCTAGTACATTATTTTATCAACTGAAGTTATTGAAGTTCCATGATTTGGTAGATTATAATATTTTATCAGTTGTGTATCGGGCTCAGAATAACGCATTACCTTTAAATATCCAAATGCATTTTGTTAAAAGACAAAGTTGTTATAACCTTAAAGGTCCACTGACATGATTTTTTAATTTTCATAAAATTGCTCAAAATATATATCTTTTATCATTTAAATATGTTAATTTTTGCAAACAAAATGCTAAATAACTTTAATTTTGCTTTAAAAGTGATTTTGAACTTCAAGCCGTGTTTAATCGTGGGAAATACAATTACACACGAACGCACCATCTGTGATGTAACACTGGGCAGAGGGCTCTGGTCTCTTTAATAGCGGACCATTTAAAACCAGACAAATTTATCAATCTATGTGAAGATTTGAGCTATTTGTCTTCATTTTGGGAAGCAGAAAATAGTTTGGGTGATGGAACAAGAAACAACAGGATCTAATTTAGGTCTGATGCTGTATCAGACTTACCTTCATGTCGAGCTGCTCATACCTGCGCACTGTGACAAGCCCAGAGCTCTGCCCGGTGTGACATCACAGATGGTGCGTTCGGGTGTAATCAGATTTCCCATGATTAAACACGGCTTGAAGTTCAAAATCACTTTTAAAGCAAAATTAAAGTGATTTATCATTTTGTTTGCATAAAGGAACATATTTAAATGATAAAATATATATATTTTGAGCAATTTTATGAATAGTAAAAAAATCATGTCGGTGGACCTTTAAGGGGACAGAGATGTTTGTAAAACCACAATTCAGAACTAGTTTGAAGGGACGTTCTACCTCAATCCAGGGAATTAGATTATGGAATGGCTTGGAGAATGTAGTTAAAAATGCCAAGTCAATGTTTACATTTAAGAAAATGATCAAAATGAATTTGTTAAAAAAATATGAAATGACGTAATGTGTATTGTATTAGTTAGAAAATTAGAAAGAGTTAGTCATTTTGTACTGTTGGTGGAAGATTATTATTGTTTAATCTGATTGTTTGAAAAAAGGGGCAGATATAATAAGATTTATTCTTCTTTCTGCTACCTTTCATTTTTTTAATATATTTTGTACGTTATCATCTATGGGATTGTCTTGTATTATGTTTCTTTTGTAAAAAAAATGAACAAATTTAATAAACATAAACATAAACAATTATAGTTAATACGACAGATCAGTTGTAGCTATTGGTTGCTATATTTGATGTGTTTATTTTAAAGTAGGACACTTCTCGTTCCTCCCACATTTATATCAGCAATTATACAGCAATTAGAAAGGTGAGGTATGGGATCATCACCTCTTCTGTGGCACCACTGAGGGAGTGCAGTAGCAGAATAAAGTGGTTCATGCTGGTGTGTCATGCCCCCTCCGTGAACACTTTGACATTCACATAAAGGACTGTAAGGTAAGCCAGTTATCTCTCAGCCCAGTGACAGCAGTGATCTTGTAGCTAGAATAAAATGGGGATGTGCCCTTCAGCTGTGTTTGTGATTCATTTGTACACAGAACTGGAAATGAAGGCTCCTAGGAGAATTAGTGGTTTCCCTGAGTCTGCCACTGGCAATTGGAAATTTAAAATCTACAGAAAAGTTCTCATTAGATGCATACAAAGAATGAGACACTGGCACAATACAATGTTGTGTTGGAACGCAAGTTGTTTCAATAGTATTTGACCAAATTTAACAGAGGAGGAGGTCTGAGATTTCAACTTTCTAAGACTTATAACTCAGTTTTGGATTTGATTCCGAAACGTTTTACACTGGATGGGAGCAGGGATGTCTTGTCTGTAAATTAGACTAACAAAGTTTCTCTGAGTAGCCTCTGTTGTTGTTTGGGAGGTGTTTTTTGTCAATTTACATACAGTTTTGTGTCTTCTACCAGAGACCTCAAGGGAACCTCCTACTGTTAAGGTGTGATCTTTCAATTTACATGTATGTGTTACAAACCCCCAGGTGTGATGTGTTGTTTTGTCAATTTAAATAGAATGGGCATGTTAGGTATTTTGTGGTGTTATTTCAGTTTCCAATTTCATATGTTGGTGCGTGGCTTGTATAAAACTTCTCGTTCTCACAGCTTCCATTCATTCAGAATTGAAAAAGACTTCTGGACAGAAGTCGAAACGTTTTCTGCAACAAATAAAGTCCAGTTGATCCTGTATTGAACGCCTTTTTTGATTTTATCATGTCCTGGACGACTGAGAATCTTCACCAGCATATTTGACCAAATGTATTCACCAATAACAATAACAATAATCAGTGGTGGGATGTAACTAGGTACAGTACAAGTACTTTGTTACTGTACTTAAGTACATTTTTAATGTATCTGTACTTTACTTAAGTAGAATTAAATGTGGGTACTTTTACGTTTACTCCACTACATTTTACATGAAGTATCTGTACTTTCTACTACACGACATTTCTATAATGTGTTGAGTTACAAGTTACATTCACGTTGCAGTTTTTTTATTTGCTCGTTGGTTTGAAAGTAACCAATGGCGAGAGGGGAGTTGGTCCATTAAATCACTGCAAAGTGGACAGGTAACATTAGACCTGCCTTCAAGAAGAGCTGGACCAATTATGTGTATTCTAGTATATATGTCATTGAGCTGGGAGCACCCATAGCACCACTAACACACCCAAAATGGATTCCACCGCAGAGAGTCAGCAAGAAGATACACACCATCCATGGCCTTATTGAAAGACTATTGAAATATTATTGAAATACTGTTCAATACAGCAGGATAGATTCTCTCTCCCAAAAGAGCCAGAATGGACTCAAAAAACTTTGAAAACCAACTTCTTCTGAACTTGAACAAGAAATTCCTGCTGCAATATTAAAATGTGTCAGTTCATGGGATGTTAGGAGACAAGAAATGTCTCCTAATGACTCAACACTCTGGTTCAAGTTTTGAAAATGGTGTCAGGAAGTTAAAATATTGTTCACTATTGACCCTTTACAAGGTTGACTATACAGTATTTTAACTAGAGTTGATGACAAACTGCAGTTGAAATGCTCAGAGCCTGTTCCTTAGGTGTGTCTAATGCTCCTTTTTTCACACAGAAAACTTATTACTTAATGTTTTTACTGCAGTTAAAATGACACATTGGTTTTGCTTTGTGTTAAATAAAAACTTTCAAAGGTAAAATCATTCTTATTTTTCTTAATGACATTTAACTCTGTATGTCATCCCTGAAATTCTGACGCACAGAATCACAAGTCCAAGTGTGAACTGTGTCACAGAGTAAACACAATAAAAACATGTATTATCTGCAGCATTGTTCATTAAAATGACACAACACTATTAATGTATTACAGAAAATATACATACAGTATGCACATTAATGATATTGTCCACCATTGCATTAGGTAATATGTTCGGCAAGTACTTTTATTTTAATACTTTAAGTATTTTTAAAAGCAAGTACTTATTCACTTTTACTTAAGTAAAAACATTAATATGGTACTTCTACTTTTACTAGAGTACATTTTTGTCTGTTTATTTGTACTTTTACTTAAGTACAGTACAGTGTTTCAGTACTTTCTCCACCACTGCCAATAATACAGAATATGCTGTGCTTTATAATAGACCAACAGAGGTCTGATTTTTAGACATTTTTCTTCCAAGCTCAAATGTGGCCTGAGGACAGATTATTGGTGCATGTTGTCCCATTCCCACCTGTATACGGTCAGATTTTATTGGATCACTCAACACAAACAATATTGCCGCTTACAAGTCTCGTGTGAACCACCTGAAAAGAGCACAAATCCATTGCAATGTGACTATACATACAATATTTTTCCACTTTCAAAAACTTTAAAACTATTTTACGTGACTATTTGGTCTGTGTCCTCCTTTCTTTTCAAAATTTAACTTAGGGTTTGTCTAAACATGTCGACTAGACATGTTTCTCATCAGCTCTGTTATCTCCATCCATGCCTGTGTGGCTTGTCATTGATTTCACCTTGAGTCTGTGTCTTAATGGTAATATGAAGAAACCCTCAGTTTTTACTGCTATCAGTGTTTAAAAGGCAGCGATATAACCTTACTGGTGTGTAGTTGATACAGCAAAAGCAGAGTTCACTGTTCAGTGTAGCTCAGAAACACATGAGGTAGTGTGTATTTTAGTCATGCATCTGCTTAATTGTGGGAGTGGACACGTGTGTTGTTGCTCAAGCAGAGCAGGGGCCTCCTACAAAGACTTGCGTGGACTTCTTACTGAAACGTGACGTACGGTCAAATCCAGAAAACGGCGTACGCACAAAAAAATCCAGATGTATCAAACTGTGCGTACGCCGGAATCCACACACATTGCTTTTGTACATCACAATCAACGTGGAATTGAGCGCACATGAGAGAGTGGCCGACTCCGCCTTTGACACGCCTCCATACAAATATGCAAATTCATTTAAATATGCCCTGCACCAGAGGAATGTTGTCTTGTCCCATCATGCATCACGTTCTTCAACTGTTAAAACAGCTAAAAATAAACAAAAAAGAAGAATTTAAGCTGTGCAAAACTATTCAGTCTTTCTGTTTTTTATATTTTTTGCAGGTTTTCATTTAAATATGCCTTGCACCAGAGGAATGTCGTCTTGTCCCATCATGCATCACGTTCTTCAACTGCTAAAACAGCTAAAAATAAACAAAAAACAAGAATTTAAGCTGTGCAAAACTATTCAGTCTTTCTGTTTTTTATATTTTTTGCAGGTTATATTCTAATTGCGTCCATGTGGATGTAATAATTGTTAATCATGTGTGTTTGGTGTGAACAATAATGATTTTCACATCATGAACAGTTTCTCAGAATCACCTCTAGGTGTCGCCAATGGAACCAAAACCACAGAAACGTGCGTACGCCAGCCCTGGAGTTGGCGTGGGGCTGCGCACATTTCCACGTTCAGTTCTGTTTTGATACATACGGAGTTTTGCGTGGAAAATGGCGTACGCAAGGTTTTTGTGCATACGCACCGTTGATACATGAGGCCCCTGGTCCAGATGTACCTTATCACACTAATTAATCTTGTCAAAAAACTTTTTTTTTCTTTGGCCCAAATTACATTATATTACATGTGAAGTTCTATAAGACTGACTTTCTTATATTTTTTTTGACACTGTACTTTATTTGTTTCTTAAAATAACTGCTTCCCACTTGCCTTATCTCAAATAGTGTTCCTTTTTTCTCTCTCTCTTTGTTTCATTTTGCCAAAGAAACTGTTTTAGAAAAAAAGTGTACTGTATTGCAACTTTTTCCCCTCCAGTTTTCTTCATCTTACTTCTGTAATAATAATAATAATAATAATAATAATGAATTCAATTTATAACGCACTTTTCATTAATGAAAATCTCAAAGTGCTACAAGGTGCAACAGAATTAAATGTCAATAAAACAAGTAATCAATATTCATAGCCGTTATCAGATTTTTTTTAACCAAATTTGGGAGTATTTGTCTCTCTTGTAAATGAGTCCTCGAGGCTTAATGGGATTAACCTGCCTAAATAAAGGTTGAATGAAAAAAATCCTACTAGTATTGGAAAACTCTGTATTGACTGTTTTGTTGTTGCAATACAAACAACACTCTGATTTCTGACAATGTACTTGTTGAAAAATACATTTATTTTCAATTCATTCCTATTTAAATATATCAAAGTCAAAGTCAACTTTATTGTCAGAACTGCAATATGTACAGGACATACACAGGATTGAAAGTGCGTTTCTCTCAGTCCCTCGGTGCAACAGTAACCATTTAAACACTAAAACACTAAAACATTTAATAAACATAAGCATAAAATAGTCAAAGTGTAACACTGTCCTGAGTTTTTGCATAGTACTGTAGTATAAAAGTCACTTTTCAATTCAGTTTATTTTTATAGTGCCAAGTCAAAACAGACGTCATCTCAGGGCACTGAACAGAAACATTCATACCCCCGTATATAAAAATACATGGGTTGTTTACAGTCTAACTTCAGATTTTTAGCGCAACATGAAAACAGATTTTTCTGAGATGAAGGGACGTTGCACTGAAACACCCAACATGAATATTTGGGGTATTTTATTATCACACAGATATCGCCAGTATTTGATAATGAGATGGCCTAAAGAAGAAAAATACTATTATTGGTAGGTTTATCAAGATAACAAAATCACAATCTAGCACCACTGGACCAGTTTAATGCAGAAATGTGCAGACAGCTGTTTTAGTGGAAAAACATCAGCTTCAAGAAGTGAAAAAGAGATGTAATTTGATATTTTCTACAAAGTATGATACATATCCCTAACTAGCATGTTAACTATCTAGTTGCTTAGCTGGGAAAGAGAAATGGCTCTTAGAGAATAGGTATAAAACACTGAAATGTTTGTGAATAGAAGACAGAATACATTTCAGTTAGATTTTAACACCATACATCACATGTTTGTGCAATGTTAGCATCAAAATAATACATGATAATAATACAATTTACATAGTTTTACTCGTCTTAATCATATACATGTTGTTTTTTCACTGAACAAAAGCAGCCAGTTCTGATGTATTTATATAACCATTAAATGTCCAGTTTTTGATCATATTTCTTAAGATGTGTCAACATTTTTGTCTCATCCCTTCTTAATGTTAACAATAAAGAATGCCCAAAAACCTGCCCACTGTTATTTTGACATTGCTCTGCTTGTTTCTGAGTAGTCCACAAAACATATTCAGGTTTCATAAAATCTTGATTCAGGTCTGACATATTTTCACTCATGCAGGTGAGTTTGATTTTTCTGTGCTGGCTGCCCCACAATGTTCCCCCTGAATCTGGAGCGCAGCTTCTGATGATGCTGCGCTGCCTGCGACCGTTGAGGATCTTCAAACTTGTTCCCCAAATGAGGAAGGTGGTGAGGGAGGTTCTTAAAGGATTCAAGGAAATTTTCTTAGTAAGTCTTCCAGTACAAATACAGCAATTTTCAATTTTAGCTTTGAGATACCTTAGGAGTTTAGAAGTGTTGTTAAATTGTTTCCTGTGTCGACTTGCATTATGTTGAATCTGTTGTGAATTTTTGATTGATTCTTTTTCAGGTTTCCATTTTGCTCCTCACATTGATGCTGGTGTTTGCAAGCTTTGGAGTTCAACTGTTTGCTGGAAAGCTGGCCAAATGCAACGACCCTCGTATTCTCAGAAGGGTACTCCCAAAAAACTTCATAATATAACCCCTTCCCTTCTCTCTGGTCCTAAGCATGCTGCAGGAATCACTGGCTAAATGAATAGAAAAAGGATATTTAAATCCAGCATGTCTACTAGGGCTTTTATTTACAGAATGTTTTTGTACATTTGTCAAAAGTATTTTAAGCATTTTAAAGTAAAATATGTTGGCAATCATTTATTTATTTTTGTTGTACTTGGTGTGATGTATTCTAATCCATGTATGACTTTTTCTTTGGTTGGTTACAGGATGATTGCCATGGTATTTTTCGAATAAACGTTAGCGTTTCCAGAAACCTGAACCTGAGGCTAAAACCTGAGGAGAAGAAACCTGGTTTCTGGGTACCAAGAGTTTGGTAAGACTTTAGTGTTTGTTTATTTTTAATTAATGCTTGTTTTAGGCTTGTTTTGCAAAGTCATTTATGAAATCTCACACTTTTCTTTTTCTAGGGCCAATCCCCGAAATTTTAACTTTGACAATGTCGGAAATGCCATGTTGGCTCTGTTTGAAGTTCTGTCGCTCAAAGGCTGGGTAGAAGTCCGAGATGTCATTATTCACCGCGTTGGACCGGTACAGACCTTACCTTCTAACATCTTCAACCAAAATTGTTTTGGCTTTTACCATAGCTCATATTTAGGTGAAAATACAGTTATTCTATTGAAACATTTCTATTATTTACAGATTCACGGCATCTACATCCATGTGTTTGTGTTTCTGGGATGCATGATCGGACTCACTTTATTTGTCGGGGTAGTCATTGCAAACTTCAATGAGAACAAAGTAAGAGCCTTGACTATAAAACAACCTTATGTCACATCTGACCCAAATCTAGAACTGAGAATGCTGTTTTTGTCAAGGAAATAATTGAAATACACAGATAATGGTAGAACATGGTGTCCAGCGTTAACCTGCAGTTGATTCTACAGAAACACCATCTTCATGATTGAAGTGTTTTGTCACTGTGTCTACCAGGGTACTGCCCTGTTGACTGTGGACCAACGGAGATGGGAGGATCTAAAAAGTCGGCTGAAAATAGCTCAACCACTCCATTTACCTCCCCGTCCAGGTACTATAATTCTCACAAAAGTCTCAACACATGCAACACAAACTTTAGAAATAACGCTGAGGTATAATATAGAGTGAAAGTATCATTATAATGGTTTTACATCATAACAGTCATGTTTGTCCCCATTTTCTGGTCATTAATGTGCTGTGTGCATGTCTGCTTGAGCATTGCTAAGTAGCACCTACATGATTAATCCATAATTAGTTTGTGTTTTTCAATGAGGATTCATGCTTTGGGATTCATCATGACACCTAAATGATAACTTGTGACTTGCAGAAATAATGGAAGAAACTGAAAATAAGGACAGAAAATGCAAATGCATCTGACACTGAATTCCGTGTTTCAGCACCTACCTTTCACTCCCTAAATCAAGGTGAACCACCAGCTCTTTCTGCAACCAATTTTCATTTATGAAAGAGTAGTCGCTCTCATTTTACTGCATCGTCTACTTACATTTAAGCTTGACTAATCAAATTTGAACAGTAGAATGTTGCAAACTAACACTATCACTTATGTGACTAAAGTTCAACACTTCACCACTTGCTCTTGTCAAGGGTGGATACTTTTCACCTCCTCCGCTTTACTTTTGCTCTCTGTGAAACTGCTTCAGAGCCTCTCTCTACATACTGTATATTTCGAACTATTTAATTTTTTTTTGCTATGGATCTGGTCAGCTGGTCTCTCAACGAAATTGATCAAATTTTCTCAACGAGAAGACAAACGTCAGGCGTGCCGACTTGCCCGGATGACATGCATGCAGCTGGATATGTCATTGGTTCCAAGGGCGATTGGAAGGTGGTGTGTCTAGCTCTGCTGTCCATCGAGGATGTTTCAAATGCATATATAATTGGATTTATGATAACAGGTTTCCTGCTTTTTGAAATCGGCTGGTTCCTGGTTTATCAATAAACAAGGAAGTCATCAGCAGCAAATTTGGCCCCGGTCAGGCTCCAAACCTTATGTGATGGTTTGTTCCGTGCCTTGAGCACCCAGACTCAATTCATTTGCAAACTAGGCTTTGCTGGCAGGATGAATCAGATCACAGGGAATACTCTCAGGCACAGACCAGTGGTGTGTCCATTTAATTTGGACGTTTGGGATTTGTAAGGACCATTAAAGACTCTAGGCAGACGTGAATCAGTAAAGTTCTGACCTGTTCCCAAAACAAATGTTCATCTGAATTCAGCTCCCCAGCTGGCCTTGACAGGGCACCTTATCTCAATTCGCCTGGAGGCCCTGTTAATTTGATGCTCTGCCCCCTCCCCTCACACTGAGGAAGTCTGTGGACCTATCAGAGGGACTCGTCAAGAGCATTTATGGATCTCATCAGAGGGAACTGACTTATTATACAGTTCTTATCAAAACTCCTACAGTGCCTCTGGAGTGTACTTGGACACGCTTACCCCTCTTGTCATCTTCCCTCCCCTGCAGAATGTCTGTGTCACTATGTGCCTATGTGTGGGGTGTTTTTTTTTCAATCTCCGGCTCTCTCTTCTTGACCAAGGAGTAAGAGTTTGATAGGATTTTTTTTGCCTCCAAATCCTATACTGTACATGTCACTTTCATTACTTTTTGTCTGTTTAAACAGGTCTCACTTGTAAATGAGTCTTCAAGGCTCAATGTGATTTACCTGTGTAAATAAAGGTTGCATGAAAGTCATGGGAACAGTTGAGGAGCCTCAAAGGCAGTGGGCCTCATAAAAAAATATGTTAAATTTTACCCCAACACAAAACCCTGGTTAAATAAAGAGGTCCGCACCCTGATGGCAGCCAGGAACACTGCCTTCAAGTCTGGAAACACAGAGGAACTGAGAAAGAGCAGGAAAGAACTGGTTGCTGGCATTAAGAAGGCCAAGGCCAAATATGCACAGAGAATCGAGGGTCAGTTCACCTCACAAGACCCACGGAGCATGTGGAAGGGCATCAAATGCATAACAGATTACAAAGGCCCCAAGGACCCATCTCTGCCTGATGCCCTCAATAAGTTTTATGCACGTTTTGAAGATCCAAACAGACCAGCTAGCACCAGACTCACCTCATCACCAGATGAAGAGCATCTCAGAGTGACCGCAGCAGAAGTGAGAGGCAGTCTCAGAAGGATCAACCCTCATAAAGCAACCGGACCAGACAACATCCCAGGGAAAGTTCTGAAGGAATGTGCGGACCAGCTCTGTGAGGTGCTGGCTGACATCTTCACCACCTCACTTTCACTGGAGTCAGTTCCCACCTGCCTGAAGACCGCCACCATCATCCCAGTTCCAAAGAGCTCCACAGTGACTGGTCTGAATGACTATAGACCGGTGGCCCTCACCCCGATAGTCGCTAAATGTTTTGAGAAACTGGTCATGTCCCACATCAAGACAACCGTCAACATCAACGAGGACCCTCATCAATATGCATACCGCGAGAACCGATCAACAGAGGACGCCATCTCCTCTGTGGTCCACACTGCTCTCACCCACCTGGATCAGAAGGACTCATACGTGCGTATGCTCTTTGTGGACTTCACATCTGCCTTCAACACCATGATCCCCCAAACTCTGATAGACAAACTATCCACACTTGGACTAAGCCCCTCTATTTGTAACTGGGTACTAGACTTCTTAACAGACAGACCACAGTCCGTGAAGATCCACAACTTCTCCTCCTCCACCATAACCCTCAGCACTGGCTCTCCTCAAGGATGTGTGCTGAGCCCCCTTCTGTTCACTCTGCTCACATATGATTGTACAGCCACACATCCAGGCTGTCATATTGTTAAGTTTGCAGATGATACAGCGGTGGTGGGATGCATCACAAACAATGATGAGTCCAGCTACAGACAGGAGGTGGAACATCTGGAGAGCTGGTGCAAAGAGAATAATCTTCACATGAATGTGAAGAAGACAAAGGAGATGATTGTGGACTTCAGAAGGAACAAACACACCCACACCCCACTGAACATAAGTGGATCTGCAGTGGAAGTGGTCTCCAGCTACAAATACTTGGGTGTACACTTGAATGATAACCTCAGCTGGAGCAACAACACCACCAGCCTGATCAAGAAAGGTCATCAGAGACTCTACTTCCTCAGACGGCTGAGACGAGCTGGTCTGAGCAGCCCAGTTCTCACCTCCTTCTACAGGTGTGCAGTGGAGAGCATCCTGTGCTCCAGCATCAACGTGTGGCATGGAGGCTGCACAGTTGCAGAGAGGAAAGCTCTACAGAGAGTGGTGAAGGCTGCACAGAAGTCTGTTGGAGTCAGTCTCCCCACCATCACAGACATTTACACCTCCAGATGCAGGAAAAGAGCCACCTGCATCATGAAAGACCTCACTCACCCAGCACACTCACTCTTTGCCCCACTCCCCTCAGGACGGAGGTTGAGGAGCATCAAATGTAGAACCACTAGACTGAGGAACAGCTTCTACCCTGAGGCTGTTAGACTCATGAATAAATAAATAATAAGAATAATCACTGCAAAATATCACATCATGCTGATGCTGATCTGTTTTCTTGTTGCTGTGTTCATCTGTGACCATCTGCTCATACAGACTCATGTTCGTGCTGCTGTTTATAATGATGTTTTTCCACTACATTAGGGCTTAGTGTATTACTAGTTGATGTTTCTCTTAGTTAATTCTAGATGTTATTACTGTTTTTCTCTTGCATTTGTTGTTGGATGTAACTGGGACCCCGTGTACATAATCTTGTTTTCATCACATGTACCACATGCGGTGCAAATGACAATAAAGACTCTCTGACTCTCTGACTCAGTTGCTCCTGAGTCCTGTCTGTAATATTACAGGAAAAGCTGAAAGTGAAGCTCACAATTCACTCTTCCATCTATATTCCATCCATTCACCCATTTTCTTTACCTGCTTCTTCCTTTCCGGGTCACTGGTGTAGTTAAACACTTACGGGTCCCAAAATGTAATTAAACACGTATGGGTCACCAAAATGTAGGAAGTTAGGTTCTGGTCAGTTTACTGACTTTACCATATTCCAAATGCAAGTTGGAGCAGATTTATCTGACCCGAATTTCAAACGAGTTCACTCTTTTTTGGATTAAATTGATTAAATGTGACCAGACAAAATGTAATTTCACGAGAAACGTCAACTTATGTTGATTCACCAGAAGATGAACCTTTTATTGAGAAAATCATAAAAGTACATCAAACATTTGTATCGAGATTAGTTGATTTAGATTTCATATAAAACTACGGTAGACAAGATTCACATTGAAACAAACAGACAAGTTAAGGTCTAACTTTCTGCTGGCACATTTACTTAAGAGTTTACTGGCTTAGGAGAAATAAGCTCAAGGAGGAAGTTTAAGGAATGAAAGATGAAGTTTAAAAGAAGTCAATTATTTTGAATGAGACAGGGTGACACTTTTTCCAAACGAGTTCAGCTGGGCTTCCCCGCACGCTCAGAAAACATTCGACGACTCTTTACCTGGTGACGATACGTCTCTGGAGATAAGAGCTGAGAAGTAGCGTGGACATTAACAGATGTTCAGTCCAGTAGATGTCCAGATGACTTCAGCGCGTGTTTACTGATTCAACGATACGTGAAACTTGCCTTTCTCAGCAGAAACCAGGCCAACGTCCTGAATAGTTTCAAAATAAGACTTTCAGAAAATAAATTCTTTCAGAAAAGAAATGAGTGAGTTACAGCAGAGCTTTGCGGTAACTCTGGCTGAGAAACGTAGGTCTAATTGGCATTTGACCAAAAACTCAACCAGTTTCCAGAGAAGAACCAAGTTGTTCAGTTCCCTCTTTGCACTGAAGCAAAACGGGCAGGAAGGGGTTTATGTAGAGGGCTGATCTTAGCCCACTTCACACCGCTCATTTGCTGTTTTAAGAAAATAAAGGAATGATTTTGCAGTTCCCAGAATTTGATGCTCTGAAGGACAGCACGAAAATCTGTTTAGAGAAGCGGCCAGATGGAAACGCCAGTAAAGTGAAATAGTATGTCTAGCTCAATAGACAAAGCAGAGAAGTTTCACTTTAAGAGTTTACCCTGAACTGTACCTTAGATTTAAAGCACCATCATACTGAAGAATAAACCGGCACAGGAGTGACAACTCATGCAAATAACAGATCATCATTAAATGACAAAAATATACTGTTGATCAATTCTGAATTAACACAAATTAAAAGGAAGTCTATTTCTGAGTGATTTGTGTCTCTTAATTCAAAGTAAACTGGACTAAAACAGTAATTTTGTCCTTCATTGTAGGTTTTTCAGAGAAAAGGAGATTCACTTGAGAGCTGCAATGAAAAAGTGAATTCAGGTGTTTTAACCAAAAAGTCAGAGATCAGGTGTTCCACTACACTGGGGTCGCTGGTACCCATATTGAGCAGTGACAGCGTGAGAGGTGGGGTACACCTTGGACAGGTCTCCAGTCCATCTCCAGTCCAACATTCCTATCTAAAACATGAAAGGTCTAGTATTTCTCGAAGGAATGCTAATTTCTTGCTGCCTTTCATCTCAGCGTTTTAAACAAAGAGCACCTGCTGAGAAGGAACAGACTTATGTTTTAGTCTAACCTTATTCATGACACTCTGTAATGTTTTCTCACTCTTAGCAACTGCCCCATAAAACTTTAGCTCAACATCTGTTAGTCCTACCTTTTTCTTGTTTTGGCTGAGGTTGATTAGCTGTGGAGGCTGTGGTAGCCATCTTGAATTGGCTGAATTGAAAAGTTAATCAGTCGTTGATTTGCATTCAATAATTACTTTTTCAAGTTCTTAAGATATTTTGAGATGGTTCATAAAATCTTGTGCAATGTATCTTACAGTTTGTGTTAAGAATAACTCTCCGGAGCTATACACCTCTTTTAGCTTAATATCGGTCACATTGTCTGGGTTGTAACCACTTTTCTGTTTGTTAAAGTTACTTAGCTGTGGAGGCCATTTTGAATGGGATTGACTCCAAAAGTTGACAAGTTGTAGATGTGCATACAATAATTTATTTGTGTTTTATCAAAATATTTTGGTATGTTACTAATACAATAAATGAAGACACACACAGGGGAGTGGTGGCGCAGAGGTTAGAGAAGGTGAGCTTGTGATCGGAAGATTGCTGGTTCAAGCCGCGGTACTGACAACATAAAAATATATATAAAAAATGTGGGTGGGATAAGTGAAGGATCACACCTGTCTCCACCCACTCTGGGCCCTTGACCCCCACCACCTGCTTCCCCAGGCACCCTAGATATCAGCTCTCTGCTCCACAGCAGAGGGCTGTGGTTGCTCAGTGGTCTGTGGTTGTGTCAGGAAGGACATCTGGCATTAAAACAATTGCCAAGTCTTCATGCAACGTAGTTCGCTGTGGCGACAAAAAAAAGAAGAAAAAAAAATACAATAAATGAAGATGCACAGAAACAGGCACAAACATTATTCGTCTTTTACCTTCACCATCATGAAATCATGAGAGAGGACCTAAGAAGAAAAATTATAGTTTTGTTGATTTAACTATCTAAAAAAGTTAAGTCTGGTCCTCTGGACATTCAAAAAAAATTTAAAAAAATAAAAAAAATTGTAGAAGTGTTTGTTTTTTAAATGTCCAGAGAACCAGACTTAACTTTTTTAGATTTTTCTACCTAGATTATTGAGCATGCATCAGGGTATTTATTTAACAATATTACAATTACAGCTTCTTTTTTTTAAGTTGTACTGTTTGATTACTCAAATTTCAGTTTTATTGTTGGTATTATCTATGTTTTTTTGTTGTTGTTTTTTTACAATAAATTAATAGACACAACTTTGCATCTATTTAAAGCAATGTGCTTAAATCCTGCAAAAAGTTAAAAATCACAAATAGATCATGACTCAGGCAGTCTATGAGTGACATCTTGTGGTATTTACATGCTACAACACAGGTCGGTCAGTTTCAGACATTTAGGTTTTTATCAATCAAAATGTCAAAACTACTACATGTGCATCTGGTCTCAACATGTAAAGGATGTATATTACTATGGATTATTTTTATTTAATTTAATTTTTTATGCCTGACAGAGAATGCAGGATTTCGAGCCAAGATGTATGACATTACTCAGCACCCCTTCTTCAAACGAGGCATTGCTGTGCTGGTGTTGGCCCAGTCTGTTTTGCTTTCAGTCAAGGTAACACCTGAATAATTTGTTTTTATTGTTCTTTGTTTGATCCTATTATTGTCTAATGCTTTTGTTTGTATTGCATGTGAAATGACACACGCCTGGATGTGCTCCTATTAGTGGGACAAAGATGATGCTCAGGTGACATATCCACTCGCCACCATGTCTGTAGTCTTCACCTTTATATTTGTACTGGAGGTGAGTGTGTTTTCTACCTGTGCGCCTGCCCCACCACACATTTTCATCACTTTCTGTGATTTAATTAAATGTGGTTTTCTAGGTGACGATGAAGCTGATAGCCATGTCACCAGCAGGTTACTGGCAGAGCCGGCGGAATCGTTATGACCTGTTGGTCACATCACTGGGCGTCATCTGGATAGTTTTACACTTTTCCTTACTGGTCAGAAAAATACCTCGGTTTTATTGGTGGATTCTGAAAGATGTGGTAACAAAGTAACTACATGTAGCTGTGTAATTATTTCCTGTAGAATGCTTATACGTATATGATGGGCACGTGTGTGATCGTCTTCAGGTTCTTCACGATATGTGGCAAACATGTGAGTGTGCTAAGGTTAATCTAAGTCTGCTCTTTACTGGAAACAGGAATATGATTTCTAATATGTGTATGTCTGTGATCCGTAAAGGTGACGCTGAAGATGCTGCTGCTTACCGTAGTAGTAAGCATGTATAAGAGCTTCTTTATTATTGTGGGGATGTTTCTCCTCCTCCTCTGCTATGCTTTTGCTGGCGTCGTTCTCTTTGGAACTGTCAAATATGGAGAGAACTTAAACCGGTAAACTTTGCATTTCCCATACTTCTCACATAGCTGCATTTTTCTGCTAACACAGGCTGTGAACTGCAAATACAGTTAGGATGTGTGTTCAGAATGTTGTCGGATTTTTGTCTGTGTCTCCAAATCACAGGCATGCCAACTTCTCCACAGCGGGCCAAGCGATCACTGTTCTCTTCAGGATCGTCACCGGGGAAGATTGGAATAAAATCATGCATGACTGCATGGTAAGAGAGGCTGCAAGTTCAGTGCACATCACATGACCGATAAAGGAGCAGAATAAAGGAAGCTTAATTCCTAATTTGTGGAAACACTTTTCTGTTAAGAGTGTTGCTGAAAAGTAACAAGCAATGCAGTCATTTTCTGTTGCTTGTATTTGTACTCAAGCTGCTATGGACAAAACAACTATCACCACTAGAAAGTGTCAAAATGTTTGCAATCAAAGCAAATTTAGGTACTGCTCTGTTTTTAGCAGCTACTATACATTAATTTGTTAAAACGTTTTGTTTTATGAATTCACTGGTTGAGGTTAATTGGGTTTATTTGTTCTGTGTGAATGTTTGTCCCCAGGTCCAGGCTCCGTTCTGTACCCCAGACAAGCATCGCTACTGGGAGACTGACTGTGGCAACTATGCAGGAGCACTCATTTACTTCTGTTCTTTTTATGTCATCATAGCCTACATTATGCTGAACCTACTTGTAGGTCAGTGGTTTTTGTTGTTCTGCCTATCTGTTTCATTCCACATGTAAACGAGGGTAATAAACCAGATTCCAGGAATCAGCCTGTTTAATGTTATAATTACAACAATCCAAAAGTGTTCGAGCCCAATGTCTTTACCTTTCTTACCATTGATTTTTTTTTTCACACTCCAATTATCTCAAACCTTAAAAAATAAAATAAAGTAAAACCATATGCTTGACTTAGGAAAAGCCACTAAATTATATTGTGACAAGACTGCAAATATTGGACATGTAAAGTAGATTTTCTGACCAGTGCTGCTTAATGCATTTAACATGAAAACATTGAGTGTGGGCTCTCTTTGGCTGTACATAAACTGCTATTGTTGTGGTATGAAAAGTTTGTATTGGCAGAAAACAACCTGCTTATTTATTTATTTATTTATTTTAATGTTTCCCAAAGAGAGGACCGCAGTTTACCTCACATTAGAGGGTTGTAAGCCCATTTTGTGTAAAATCGCAAGACGGTCAATATGTTTTTAGCTGGAATGTTGTGTTCATTAGGTCCTAAATAAATCTAAAACACAGCCGATTAATTTGCATTTTGTATTAAGTTGATGTCTATGAGTAACGGTATGTAAACCACACTGGTATTGTTTATATTGTTTATATAAAATGCCTGTCTGTTGCTGTTTTCTGTTACTACAGCCATCATCGTGGAGAACTTCTCTCTGTTCTATTCCACTGAGGAGGACCAGCTGCTGAGTTATAATGACCTGAGGCACTTCCAAATCATCTGGAACATGGTGGATGACAAACGGGAGGTGAGAAATTAGAAGCAGCAGGCACATTGTGAAGACTGTATAGGACAGTATAGGTCATTATAGAGGAGATAAAGCTGCTAAAGGGACAGAGTGCAGTTTTCGGTAATGGGAATGAAAGTAATTGGATGTGTAGGTGTTTAATTAAAAGTGGACTTTCTTTTAACTCAATCATTACACAGAGCAATACTCAGAGGAAGTGCATTAGTATGTACCGTACATTTGGACTTTGCATCCTTCTGCAGTTCACAAAGTTCTTAATAATTTGTAATTTCACTTCTAAGTTACAGCCTTGGTGTCAAACCCACTCGTATTCTGTTATTTGCTCTAAACGAGTCCCTGTGGCTGCTGCTTCTGCAGGGTGTGATCCCGACATCCAGAGTGAAGTTCCTGCTCCGTCTACTCAGAGGCAGGCTGGAAGTGGACCTGGACAAGGACAAGCTGTTGTTTAAACACATGTGTTATGAAATGGAGCGACTTCACAATGGAGGAGATGTGACCTTCCATGATGTGCTCAGGTGAGAATGAAAAATCCCCATTTTTATTTAAAAACTCAGAATATATAAATACAATCAGCTAAGTTGCTCTTTTTGGATACGTCGAGATCTGAAGCTCTCGACCTTGACCTCTCTGAATGGCTTTAAGAATCTGTTGGACTCCTGACAAAAACCAATGCAGACATGTTCCTGTTTTTAGTTTTCTACAGTTGCCTTATAATCTATCTGTTTTGCGACTTTGATATCTTTTTAACTTGTTTAAAAAAAAATTGGTATGCCTCTCTTATGATTGTCTATTGTTGTCGCTGTTGTCATCATTCTTTATTTGTAGCCAGGTCTCTCTTGTAAATGAGTCCTCGAGGCTCAATGGGATTAACCTGCCTAAATAAAGGTTGAATACATGAATTTAAGCAGTGAGATTAGACACAACAGCTCACAATAAGATGAATTGTACCCATATGTTCCTCTGAACAACATACACATGTGTGTAAACTTTAAAATGATCAGTGTGAGAGCAATCAATGCAAATATCTGTCTGTTTTATGGACAGTGTTTTTCAACATTTTTTGAGCCAAGGCACAATGTTTTCATTGAAAAACATCCCGAGGCACACCACCAACCAAAGTTGTAAACATAGATACACTGTATCCACCTATATTAAATATATAGTCATTCTTATCAAAGTGTCTTGAATAGGAATGAAATAAACACAAAAATGTATTTTTATCATATTTTATATTTCTTATTTCAAATTGCACTTAACATGTCTTCAAAAATACACCCGAACAGTACCACAACAATGTGGTCTTAAATTTAAAGAGGTTGTAGAAAGGGGGGGGGGCTTTTTTGATAATTTCCAAGGCACACCTGACGATCACTCGAGGCACACTAGTGTGCCTAGGCACAGTGGTTGAAAAACACTGGACTAATAAAATGAAAGTGACTCTTGTGGAGAAGTTGGACGAACCACTACTGGAAAAACAGAACCTGTCGTTCAGATGAGTGGTACCTGGATGTGTTGTCACCATCAAATAAATGGTTGACAGACTGTTACTGGTTTGAGATGTAACAAAAACCCACTTATATCCTATGCAAGTTTTTGGTAAATTTCACAAGATTTATTTGCAATAAACTGTCAATATGAAAATAAACATTTTAAAACAACTGAATTTGATTGCTGGTTATAGCTCCAGTACATACATCACTCTGCTCTTTTACTTAACTTGCAAGCAAACACCAAAACAATATATTAGTTAGATTTGTAGATTTTACTTGATTTTCATTGATTTAAGACGTGGGCACTTCTAAATCTTCAAACAGCTTGTTTGAGGCTGTGGTTTCTGCTTCAAGAAAATATGTATTAAAAAAAACTTGAAAAATTGGCAAAACTGTTTGTCAATCTAAATCATATGTGTCAAACTCAAGGTCCTGGGGCTAAATGTGGCCCTAATTAACTTCTTATCTGGCCCACAAGATGTTATTTTAAATGTAAAATATTTTATCACTTTAATTTTTTTCAGTAATCTTTGATTATGATGTCAAAATTGCAACATAGAATGGTCAGATCCTTCCTAAATTATTTACCAGTATATTCATTTGGACCTCTTGTTGATTACCATACCAATTTATTTCTAAAGCACTTAAAATACAACATAGCAGCCGACTGAAGTGCTGTACAAAAAACAACAACAACAACAACAACAACAACAATAAAACGATAAGAAAACTGTCTGTCTGTCTGTCTGTCTGTCTGTCTGTCTGTCTGTCTGTCTGTCTGTCTGTCTGTCTGTCTGTCTGTCTGTCTGTCTGTCTGTCTGTCTGTTCAATCTATTATACAATCTATTCTATCTATTCTATCCATCTATCCATCCATCCATCCATCCATCCAAATAATCAGAATATCACAAGTAGAACAAAACAACATTAAGACACAGATGCTAGCTCACTATGTTAAAAGCCAAAGGAACAAAATGTGTTTTTAAACCAGTTTTAAAAACAGAAAGTAAAAGTGGCCAATTTTGGTGAGTAAAGTATTTTCTGGACTATAGGTCGCACTTTTATATAAGTCGCTTTGTCCAATTATTGTCAATAAATTGGAGAATCCATAAACAGGTCGCACCTTTATATAAGTCGCTTTGTCCAATTATTGTCAATAAATTGAAAAATCCATAAACAGGTCGCACCTTTATATAAGTCGCATCTATTATGCGTCACCGCTACGCGACGCGTCAGCGTGTCATTTGCCCTGCTGAAAATGACAACACAGAAGCATGCACGTAAGGACTTTTCACAAGATTAACACGGTAAAAACAATTATTTTTTATTATTTTTTTATTTTATTTTATTTTTTATAATTTTTTATTTATCAGGAGAACATACAATTAACAATACATACATTTTACGAAACTTACATGACTTCTCCAAATAAAA
>JBBPBX010023080.1:26213-36213 GCA_038048925.1 Garcialebias charrua | reverse complement strand
GACTTATTTGTTTAAATAAAGGTTGAATGTACAAATTATTTATTTATTTATTTATTTATTTATTTATTTATTTATTTATTTATTTATTTATTTATTTATTCAGGTTCTCAAATCTTCTCTAAATCAATAATAATAAGTGAACATTTGGCTATAATTAAATAGTTCCTAATATTTTTGTTCTGTTTCATGGTACTGTACAAAGCACCAGACCTTGTATACCGTAATCACACATAAAACTTGGCTAAATATAACAAGCCTTTAAAAAAAATTGCAGTTGATTTAATAATTGATCAACGGAATTTCAACAACAACAACATTGTTGTTGTTACAACATCATTCCCATTTATGTTAAGAGAGAAAAACCTTCTCTCAACAGAGGAGGAGGACTGAGATTTCAGCTTTCCAAGACTTATAACTCAGCTTTGGAACTGATTCCGAAACGTTCTACACCGGATGGGAACAGAGGTGTCTTGTCTGTAAATTAAACTAACAAATTTCTTTGAGAAGCCTCTGTTTGTTGGTTGGGAGTTGTTTGTTGTCAATTTACATACAGTGTTGTGTCTTCTGTCAGAGACCTCAAGGGAACCCCCTACTGTTGAGGTGTGATCTGTCAATTTACATGTATGTGTTACCTCAGCTTGAAACTTACACATGATGGTGCGTGGTTCTGTTATAACTCCAAACTTCGCACAGTTGTTCATGGAATTGAGAAAGCCTCCCGGATGGGAGTCGAAACGTTTTCTGTTACAAATAAAGTCCAGTTGATCTTGTATTGAACGCCTTTTTGATTTATCATGTCCTGGACGACTGAGAATCTTCACCAGCATCATTCCCATTGGAATTCATAAAGTATTTGTGAATTGAACTGAACAAGTTGAACAGAATGTAAAGTGGTATAATCTACATATAAGTTTATCAGTTTTCTAAGTGGATCCCTAACCTTCTTTGAATCTGTTTTAGTGACTGCCAGCTGATTGTTTCAGGGCGTCGACCACCTTTTTGGGGCCATTCGAGCTCCACCCCTGGTGTATTGGATATTAGATGTATATTAGAAGCCTGCACCTCCTCAACTTGGCCCTCTTGCTAGAGGAGCTCTATACTTCAGAGAGTTTCTCCTGGATAACTGAACCTCTCACCCTCTATGGGAAAGTCCAGCTAACCTGCAGAGAAATTTTTTTATTTCTGTGGTGATGATTTCAAGTGAATCAAAAATAAAGTTTCTATTTTCAAGCATGCATTTTTAAGCCTTTGTAACTGGAACTCACCACCCAGAAGCTGCAGTTTAACCACCTTTTATACTCTGCACTGTCCAGGCCCCTAACCAACCAGGCGTAAACCAGTTGGCTTTAGGACGAAGTCACTAAGCTCCAGAGAACAAATAAAGAGGTGACTAAAGGCTGATACAGCTGCGTGTCCTTTGAGGGTGGTCAGAGAGATCATGCTCCTCACAGCAGGCGCTGATGGTGTCCAGTCAAAGTGAACTGACAAGAGCCCGCTGTCCCAGAATATTCTAATAAATGTGCACGTATCATAACCAACAATATGTGCAAAAATTTACCCCTTGAACAACACGGCCTGAAATTTGTTGTCCTGTTTTCAAACAGGAAAAATGTATCTTGTAATTTCAGCACCACGGACAGTTCTTCTAAAATGCAGATCACCTGTTTAAAAAGATCAACAAGGCGCGCGCTGCACGTGTCCACAGCAGGTTCCAGGTTTCCACATCAAACGTGTGAATCACATGTCTGAGCACATTTGGTTATAAAACAGTTGATAGCTCAGACATCTAAACATTTAGTTTAACAAGAATACCTTTAGCAACTAAAGCTTTAATTTTGAAACCAAATACTGGCAGATTATAAATAGGATAGCTAAGACATCAAATTATATCTAAAAAAGCTAAGTCTGGTCCTCTGGACATTCAAAAAAACAAAACAAAACAAGTTCAAGTCCAGAGGACCAGACTTAGCTTTTTTAGATTTTTCTACCTGGATTATTGAGCATGCATCAGGGTACATCAAATTATAGACAACAAAAAAAAAATGTGTTAAAAAATATTAAAATATTAAAAAGTATTCTGTGACTCTTTTGTAATTTTAGTATTGTTGCAAACTTAAGAAGTTTGACTTTGATTAAATGAACCAACAGTTTACAGAATTATAAATGCAATAATAGTGACATGTTTTAAAAAAGGTCTTAAAACCTTTCTTTTTATCCAGTTTTTTAAATAATTAATTGTGCTTTTGTTTTTTATTGCACCCAGTTTTTTGAGTATTTTATCTGCATTTTGTGAATTTTAAGTTTTTGATGCAATCATCTGTGAGGCTCCATCCTCTTGGTTGTTCCTCTTCTTTGTTGCATTTATGGTTGATTTTTATCTTGATTTTATTTTTCATTGTAGGACTTTGAGATCTGTTTAATGTAAAGTGCGTTATAAATAAAAGTTATTATTATTATTATTATTATTAATAAAGCAACAAATGATCACCGTTATTTACATTGAACATAATTAATTTGACCAAATCTGATACACTTTTAGAAGATACCAATGAACTTTCTTAAATCTGTGCATGTCACTTATTTTCTTTACTCCAGAAATGACGACTGACGTTTCCCCAACATGAGAAATATTTTGATAAACACAACTACTGTAGGTTTACAACAGCGAGGAAGCTAAAACATAAAAATAAAAATACAAAAATTAAACCACCACCCAAAATATTGCAGAGATCTTGTAATTGCCAGCAAAACTACAATATATACCACCTCCCTTTCTCTGTTCAAGACAGCCCTGAAAACACATCTCTTCAGACTAGCTTATCATTAACTTTACTAAATGTATTTTTATTATTTTGCATTTTATAATCTTCATGTATTTTTATTTCAATTTGTCACTGATAATGTTTGAACTGTATTGGTTTGTTAAGTGTCCTTGGGTGTCCTGAAAGGCGCTTTTAAATAAAATGATTTATTATTATTATTATTATTATTATTATTATTATTATTATTATTATTATTATTATTATTATTATATAAAATAAACGTACAAAATATCTCACGAACCACAGAAAGTAATGATTGATTCCACATTGACGACTCGTTAACATTTCTTTTCTTTTCTTTTCTTTATTCATTTTATAAAAATAAATACGTAACGCATGTATCTCACAAAAATAAAAAATAAAATGAAAGGCGGCAGAAAGAAGAAAACATCTTGTTATATCTGCCCCTTTTCAAAACAATCAATTCAAACAATAATTATCTACAAGTAACAAAAAATGAATAACTCATCTCAATTTACCAATTTCAACGCATTACACATTAAACCACTTCATATATATTTCTTCAACAATTCACTTTTGATCATTTTCTTGAACACAAACATTGACATAGCTTTTTTCACATCACACTCCAAGTTATTCCACAATCCAACTCCCTGGACTGAGGTAGACCGTCCCTTCAAACTAGTTCTATACTGTACAGTATTGTGTATACATCAGTTCCCTTTAGGTTGTAACATTTGACATCAAGATGACCACCACTAGCCAAAACAAAAATGATTATAACAGTCGATTTTACAGGCACTGAGCTGAAATGTGGTGTGGTAGTAGCTGAAAGTGAGTCACCATGCCTACTTCAGGTGCTAACACATCTTACAAGCTCTCATAATTTAGCATGAAATCATGCATAACCTTGTTTACAATATTTGACCAAACATAACGAGATGATCTTAATAAAAGATCAAAGTTCATGCTATAATCCGTTAAAAAAAAATCCAACAAAGTTCAATCTGGATGGTTTCATTTTTTGTTGTTGTTGTTGAGATGTTTTGCCCTTCATCCAAAAGACTTCATCAGTCCGAGGAGCCACAACAAACTCAGTTCCACATTCAGCACACTCACTTAGTGGGGCAATAAGTTTAATGGTGATAAGATGGTTTCTGGGGCACCCCCTCTGTTTGTGTGACTGAGTTAGTTGTGGTTCTGGACTGATGAAGTCCTTTGGATGAAGGGCAAAACATCTCAACAATAAATAAAAAAGAGGAAAAATAAACAGTCCAGATGACCTGATTGAACTTTGTTGGAATGTTTACCTGGATTACTGAACATGAACTTGGATGTTTTGAGCCACGTTGGCTGTGGCTGCCTCAGAGAAGTCGACAGGGGAGAGGGCGGGCCCTAGAAACTATCTTATCACCAGAAACCTGGTTGGCCCACTAAGTGAGTGTGCTGCTTGTGGAACTGAGTTTGTTGTGGCTCCTCGGACTGATGAAGTCCTTTGGATGAAATGTCTCAACAACAAAATGGAAAGAAAGAAAGGAAACCATCCAGATGACCTGTCTGGCATAAAAGCTTGTGGGTGACGTGCACTCCTTCAGTGTTGGATCTTTATTTTCACTTTAAGAGGTGAAGTATTTGAAGCTTTTCATGTGGAACCAACTGGACCTTTCACTTGTTTTAACGCTTCAGGCTCAGAGTTTCTCACGTTTTTAACATTTTCTCAGTCACTGAGGGGAAGTCTTGCATCATCATCTGCAGTGTCTGCCAACGCGTCTCCCACCTGTGCACATGGACACATTTTACACATTGCCCACAGGCCTCGTCACTACGTCAGGCGCCCCAACAGCCTCAGAACCAGGACCCGAACCCGCAGGTCGGCGTGGTGCTGCTGGACGCTCTGACAAATCTATTTGGGGCAAATTGTCAGTGAGAAACTTCCGCTCGAACTGTCGTGGACAAAACTGGCTGTTGGGGAGAGCAAATCCCGCTGCATGAGGGTGGGGGGACAATGAGGGCCGAATGTGTTGATGTGCGGCCGGTGGCTGGGGAGGGACAATGGACGGATTAGTCAGTCCCCTGGCTGACTGATTTGAGATGGCTCCTCTCAGCCTCTCGCCGTGGGGAGTCCCATTGTCCCGCTTCTGATTCCCACTTCTCACAAACTCCAAACAAAAGTCAATCTCTTTCTCAAGGGACTGGAGGAGGGAGGTGTGCGTGCGGGGGGGTGAATATCGACCTGTGTTTCAGCCGGAGAAAGTGACTCAAAAACTCCTTCACACTGACTCTCTAACTCCTCTTCCACTCTTTATGTCCCTTTCTTCTGCCCTCGGCCTTCATCCTCTTCATCGGTCTTTACTGACTGGCGGTGGTGGAGAAAAGCTGACTGATCCCGACTCGAGTGGGGCTGGGGCACCTGTTGGATAAGCTCTGAGTCATTAATATTAAAATATACAGGGATGCCATCACGAGCTGCTCTGAAATCGGGCTGATGTCGCCCCTGGGTTCCCTCTCTGGATGGACCGCTGCTTTCAGTCCCCTCACGAAGAGTTTTCTTTCTTTCCGTCTTCTCTTTTTTCTTGGTTCCCCCCTTCCTGAAAAGACTCGTTAACAAATTATGACAGCTGAGCAGAGGGGGCTTAGTCCGTCCACGCTGCCAGACAGACACGGGAGAGCCAAAGAGGCCGCCATGTTTTCAGCGTATCCACGGTTCGCTCCATATTCGGCCTGTGTTGTGTGAAAGAGCAGGCTTCAGGCACGCAGAGGCGCCCGAACTGTCCAGAAGGTGGAAAAAAGCCGTCCTTTCTTTTCGCACTGTCTCTAGAATGTATGAAAAACACAAATATGATAAAGTAAAAACTATTTTTTTTTAAGACAAAGTCATATTTTAACTCAACGTTTAGCAATACGGCGTTTGTTTGAGCTTATGTTTGGTGCAGTGAGGGCTACATTCATAATGTTTTTATTGTACAGGTAGTCCTCGACTTATTATTATTATTATTATTATTATTATTATTTTGAGAGCTGAGAAGATCGTCGGCACCTCCTTCCCCTCACTGCAGGACTTACACAGCAACCGCCTCACTCGGAAAGCCCATGGCAGGTGATCCCACACACCCACTACACAGCTGCTTCAGACTGCTGCCATCAGGGAGGAGACTGAGGAGTCTCCAGGCTCGAACCAGCAGACTGAGAGACAGCTCTGTTCATCAGGCAGTCAGGATGCTAAACACTCTGCCTGCTCTGCCTCCCCTCCCATTTGAACTGCCTTAACACAAAAAACTTTCTCACACATTACCACACAACACAAAGATTTTAACACTGGACTCTGTGTCATCAAACGGGTTATTCACTAAACTCTCGGTCATGTGCTCATTCAGTTTGCACTACTTCTCATATTTGCACTAATGTTTGTATTACATTACTGCCTATAGTCATACTACTGTTTACATTCACTGTTTACATTTATTAATACTGTTTACATTTATTACTACTGTTTACATTTATTACTACTGTTTACATTTACACTACTTTTATATCTACACTACTGCTGATACATATACAGTATTCTCTGACTAGCCTGCCCAATGTGCCTTATGTGCCTTACTGCATATGCCACTTTGCCTCTATACCAACATCAACTACCTCATACATATACTGTGTACATTAACTCATATGCTGCTTTGCCACTCTTTGCAAATGTCAATGCTAGAACCTTCAGTTTATTTTATAGATATACTTTTTATACTACTATGCAAAAACTCAGGACAGTATTACACTTTTATTATTTCATTTTATGCTTATGTTCATTAAATGTTTAGTGTTTTAGTGTTGGTGTAAATTTTCATACTTTTATACTACTATGCAAAAACTCAGGACAGTGTTACACTTTTACTATTTTATGCTTATGTTTATTAAATGTTTCAGTGTTTTAGTGTTTAAATGGTTACTGTTGCACCGAGGGACTGAGAGAAACGCAATTTCAATCCTGTGTATGTCCTGTACATATTGCAGTTCTGACAATAAAGTTGACTTTGACTTTGACTTGACTTTTGAAGGCGATTACGCAGTTTTCGGCAGTGTCCGGCAGTTTTCGGTTAGCTTCGGTTAGCCCCGGCTTCGACAGCCGGCTTTGGACGGACCATGTGTCCGACCATGAGGTTGCTTCACTCGGATACCTGAGCTAGAAACGCTCGGTGAACTCTGTGGACGTCTCAGGCGGAGGAACGGCTTGGCGGCCTCGGATGATGGTGGGACCCGGAGCTAACATGCTAAAACGCGGACAAACGGCTTCAGCTTCCAGTAAGTTATTAACTCTTTTTTCCCTTCATTATGGCTCCAAATGTACTGTATGTGTTTTTTGATAAATATGTAGCGTACTGTGTTAGGATAGACGAAGTGCTTGGTAACTGTACAGTACCATACATGTACGTTTATAAGTGGCGGCTAGTGTGTACTTCTGACTTACGGCGATTTTCGACTTACGAACGGGCATAGGAACGGAACTCGTTCGTAAGTCCGGGACTACCTGTATTTAGTTGCTTTCATGCTGATTTTTATTGCCCTGTCACCAAAAGGATGTTTTAACCTGTGTTCCTGTCTGTTAATGTCTCATGAGCCACAGTACAGATTTTAACGAAACACTCAAAGGATAATCATTAGAAGTACATCTACAGCTTTAACAGTGAGTCAAATTCAAGATGTCTGCCACAGCTAATGGACTTTAGCAACCACAAAAATGAAAATTACTCCGTTTTGCAGATATTGAGCTGCAATCGGTTGTGGTAGTAGCTGAGAGGCATTCTCAACACCTACTGCTAAAAGGTCGTGCAAAATCTTTATATATCGTGGTCAATCAAACAAATCAAAATAACTTTAAACATCCTTTCTGAGTCAAACTGCACAAACAGGATCCATCCATCCATCCATCCATCCATCCATCCATCCATCCATCCATCCAGTTCTTCTGCTTATCCGGGGTGGGGTCATGGGGGTAGCAGCCTAAGTGGGGAGGCCCAGACTTCCCTCTCCCCAGCCACTTGGGTCAGCTCCTCTGGGGGAATCCCCAGAGGTCTGCAACCTGTGGCTCTGGAGCCGCATGTGGCCCTTTGGTCCCTCTACAGCGGCTCTATCAAGCTTTGACAAAAATTAAATAAAACTGAATTTTACTGGTTGTTATAACAACTAAAATGTCTAGTGTTAGCAGTTTTCCTGTAATTTATTTTGCAAATACAGTATATGAATACACTCACTTTCACTTTATGCTTTATTTCTTCAAAACAGGATAAATAATTTTTCTACAATTAAAAGAAATCATACAAGAATGCATAGTTTATTGTTTTGATATTTAGAAACTGGGCAAAAACTATATTATTTTTTCCTTCTTTACAAAAATCTCATATTTTATTTTGTATTAGAATGTAAAAATATCAATAAATGTTAAAAATCATTAGATTTTTTTAGTTTTATAAAATCACCCCTACTGTCCAGGAAAGTGCCCTCCAACAAACTTCTGTGGGCCACCAGTTGAGAATCCCAGTTGTAGCTGGTATTGTAGCTCTGGACACGTTTAATTTAGTGAACAAAGGGGCAGAAATGGCTCTTTTGATCATAAAGGTTGCAGACCCCTGCCCCAGGCGTTCCCAGACCAGCCAAGAAAATAGTCCCTCCAGCGTGTCCTGGGTCTTCCTCTGGGTCTCCTCCTGTTGGGACATGCCCGGAACACCTCACCAGGGAGGCGTCCAGGAGGCATCCTAACCAGATGCCCGAGCCACCTCAACTGGCTCCTCTCGATGTGGAGAAGCAGCGGCTCTACTCTGATGACCGAGCTCCTCACCCTACAGGGGAGAGTCCACACAGCAAAATCTGTTGTTTTGTTTTTTCATTGTCAATAATTTTGAGTTGATTTGGGAGTTGTTTAAACACTTGTAGTGCTCATAAAGCTCTGCGGGAGTTGCTAATTAAGCAAGTTAAATGTTAACACATATGAGTGAGTTAGATTCACTTCAGGTGGAGCTGATAAATGTTTAAGTTGTGCCTGGTTTTATTATTGTTCTAATTCCTATGGTGCTGGGAAGTTGAATAAAAAAAATATATATTTTTAATTTAACTTGCTCACTGTTGCTGATCAACACATTTGAACTTGTGATGTAGCTGTAAAGAGTGTGTTGTGTGTGTCAACTTTCTGCATGCCTTGCAGGCGACTGCAAGACTTTTCAGATTTGCTGACTTGCATGTCAGGCTGGTAAACACAGAATGCACGTTCAATGTTTTGCAAAACAACATATTAGTGAAAGGAAATAACACAATTTTAGTGTTAAAAATGCACTTTAACGTTTCATAAAAATACCGCAATGTATGTTAAAAAAATAAACACTTACAAAAGGGGGAGTGGCGGCGCAGAGGCCAGTGCCTGTGATCAGTCTCCAGTCTACTCTGGTTCAACTCCCAGTCCAGCAACATCAAAATGTGGGTGGAAAAGGTAAAACACCTACACCTGCCTGCACCCTGACTTGCCCCACCCTGGGTCCATGAGCAAGGCCAGCACCCCAGATGGCAGCCCCCTGCCCTGCCCCAAACGTGCACACCCACATGTGTAATGGGAAAATGCCAATAATTAATTCCCACATTCAGGATTAAGAGTACAATAAAAGAAATAACACAATTTTAATTTTAAAAGCACTTAAATGTGTCATAAAAAACAATGTATATGTTAAAAAATTAACACTTACAGTGAAAGGGAATAACACT
Source organism: Garcialebias charrua (assembly GCA_038048925.1). Classification (NCBI taxonomy): domain Eukaryota; kingdom Metazoa; phylum Chordata; class Actinopteri; order Cyprinodontiformes; family Rivulidae; genus Garcialebias; species Garcialebias charrua. The sequence goes on along the minus strand of JBBPBX010023080.1, from coordinate 26,686 downwards.
ATTTGGAGTTAAAAGTGCACTTAAAGCTGCAGTATGTAACATTTTTTATAAACATATTTCTTCACTCTGTCACTATCTCCTGACAGACTGATGTTAGCCAGGTAATCTCTGAAAAAAAAAATATATATATATATTGTCCCCTTGCTTCTCCAGGTGGTAAATAAGCATTTCTAAAAAGAAAAAGTGACCCGCCATTTTCCAGCCAGTAAAAACAGAGTTTGTAACCAGCCAATAAAAACAGAGCTTGAATTTGAATTTGAACAGACCACAAGGGGGCAGAGCCATATATGGCTCTGAGGGGGAGGGATCAGAATGCTTTGCCTGTTGAAATTTTTTCTAAGTGCTGCAGTTCTACAGAAACTGCAGACTGAACCTTTAAGTAGTGTCATAAAACAACACCAAGGGTGTCAAATATTTAACACGATTAAAGAGTTAAAATATTAACGCTTTTCAAAGTGTGCTTTTAACTCAGA
>JBBPBX010023080.1:5633-19545 GCA_038048925.1 Garcialebias charrua | reverse complement strand
TAATATAAACATAAGGCTTAGTCTTTATGTGGTGGCCTGAAAATATTTATTTTATTCGTTAAAGACACATTTCTGATCAAAAATACAATAAATTGTTAGTTCTTCAGAAGTAAAAATGATCTCCCCTGATAAGTAGGTTTAAATTACCGGTTAGCTAAACAGTGCTCACTTGCCTTTTTTCCCTTTTCTTATGTTAGTTGAAAACTTATATTTGACAGTGCTAAAATGTGCCAGTGTGAATTATTATCCTGCACAGTTAATTGAATTATACGGTGGCCCTAAGGTGTAAATGAACAACATTTGAAAAAACAGAATTACATTAAGCCAAACAGGTTTGTTTTTTTACTTTATTAACAGCATAAAACAACAACAGAACAATACACACACAACGGAGATACAGTTAGCAGGCTATCCTTTTAATTGTATCTCTGTTGTGTGTGTACTGTATATTGTTCAGTTGTGTGTGTACTGTATATTGTTCAGTTGTGTGTGTACTGTATATTGTTCAATTGTGTGTGTACTGTATATTGTTCAGTTGTGTGTGTACTGTATATTGTTCTGTTGTTCGGTTTTATGCTGTTAATAAAGTAAAAAGAAAAACTTCCAATTTGGCTCGATGTACACTGTAAATGGAAACATGGTATTTAATTAAAAATAGTAAGTTGACTTAAATTAGTTTTCATCAAATAGTGATTAAGACTCACTTTTAGTAAGTTACTTGTACTTTTTGGTCAAAAAATCTCAGTAGCTCAGTTAACTTGAGCTCGTTTCATTTAGAAAAAGTAAGTTTTTGATAAGTGTGCTTTCTTTCTGTGTTGGAAGTTGCACCACTGTTCTTTTTATTTTTTTAATCACTTTCTACGTTTACTCCACTACATTTGAGAGGAAAATATTTTTTTTATTTTAAATCACTGCATATGTAATGAGTACATGAGATGATTATCACAAGAGCTGTACACAGCAAAATCAAAAGTGTTAGATTTACAGTGTTGGTGTTGTCTGTTAAAAATCTGTAGTCAATTCAACACTTCTTTGGTCTAGATTAACAATATGAATGTTAGTTTCCCAAAATCTGTCATGTGTTCAACGCCTGACAAGAGTTACTCCCAGTACCGGTAGGTGGCGGTAATGCGACCTCAACGTTTTTTGCCAACCGCCAAGAAAACCTCATCAAGAAGAAGAAGAAGTCACTCCCAGAATTCAATGCGTCTGTGACGTGTTTTTTCAAACGTACTTGAAAGCGGGAGGATCAAGTCTGGAGCTAAATCGTGACAAAGTACCGTAAGTTTTTGCATGTATATTTTTTTATGACTGCAATATTAATTTTCCCTTTTCGCAATATACATGGTGTGCTTAACGTTGCGTTTGGATATCATGGTATAAATTTAAAAAATGCAACGTTTGCGAGAGGCTAAGCTAGCGGGGGTTTTAGCTAACAGAGAGGCTAAAGGTAGCTGTCATCATAACACGGTGTCCTGCTAACCAAACATTAAAACTGTTAGAAAAATCTGACGGACATCTGAGTGAACATGTTTAGCTGTCATGTCGTTCTCTTCATATCAAAACAAGCTCTGAGATACGGGCGGCCATGTTGCTGCTGGAAGGTTCCTAGAGAAATACAGTGGTGGGATGTAACTAAGTACAAATACTCTGATGCATGCTCAATAATCCAGGTAGAAAAATCTAAAAAAGCTAAGTCTGGTCCTCTGGACATTCAGTACAAATACTTTATTACTGTACTTAAGTATATTTTTCATGTATCTGTACTTTACTTAAGTAGAATTAAATGTGGGTACTTTTACTTTTACTGCACTACATTTTACATGAAGTATCTGTACTTTCTACTACACTACATTTCTATAATGTGTTGAGTTACAAGTTACATTCACGTTGCAACTTTTTGATTTGTCGTTAGTTTGAAAGTAACTGATGTTGAGAGGGGAGTTGGTCCACTGAATCACTGCAAAGTGGACAGGTAACATTAGACCTGCCTTCAAGAAGAGCTGGACCAATGATGTATATTCTTGTGTATAAGTCATTTAGCTGGGAGCACCCACAGCACCACTAACACACACAAAATGGATTCCACCACAAAGATTCATCCAGAAGATACACAACACCCATGGCTTTATTGAAATATTATTGAAAGACTATTGAAATATTATTGAAAGACTATTGAAAGACTGTTCAGTACAGCAGGACAGATTCTCTCTCCCTAAAGAGCCAGACATGGACTCAAAAACTTTGAAAACCAACTTCTTCTGAACTTGAACAATAAATTCTTGCTGCAATATTAAAATGTGTCAGTTCATGGGATGTTAGGAGACAAGAGATTTCTCCAAATGTCTCAACACTCAGGTCCAAGTTTTGAAAATGTTGTCAGGAAGTTAAAGTATTGCTCATTGTTGATCCATTACAAGATTGACTAGACAATATTTTAACTAGAGTTGATGACAAACGAGTTGAAGTGATCTATTCCTTTGTTAGTTGTGTCTAATGCTCCTTTTTTCAAACAGACAACTTTTACTTAAATGTGTTTACTGCAGTTAAAATGACACATTGGTTTTATTTTGTGTTAAATAAAAACTTTCAAAGGTATAATCATTCCTCTTTCTTATTTTGCTTAATGGTATTTAACTCATCACTGAAATTCTGACACACAGAATCAAAAGTCCAAGTGTGAACTGTGTCACAGAGTAAACACAATAAAAACATGCATTATCTGCAGCATTGTTCATTAAAATGGCTCAACACTATTAATGTATTACAGAATATATGCATACAGTACACACACTTAATGGTATTGTAGACCATTGCATTAGTTAATACATTCAGCAAGTACTTTTACTTTAATACTTTAAGTATTTTTAAAAGCAAGTATTTATTTACTTTTACTTAAGTAAAAATATTAATATGGTACTTCTACTTTTACTAGAGTACATTTTTGTCTGTTTATTTGTACTTTTACTTAAGTACAATGTTTGAGTACTTTCTCCACCACTGGAGAAATAGCACACGGAGTCTTGCTCTAAACTCCAAGCTTTTTATGAACATGAGCCATTTATTAGTTGTTTTTATTTGTTTACTTTAACTGTTGGGATAACAAAAAATAAATTAAGCTTGTTAGTGGAGCCAGCGCCATAGAGCTCCACTCAGCGCAGTGCAGAGACAAATTTAAAAGTAATTCTTGAACTTGATGCCTTTATTAAACGCATCACAACAGACACGAACTACCACACACGTATCACCTCTTCATCTAAATCCTCATCCTCACCTTTTCTACCCTTTTTGTCTTCATCTTTTATCCTGCAGCTCCACCTGTGATGTGAGCGACAAGGCAACACAACACGCCAGCTGAGTGGAGCAACAGGGTTGCATACTTCATCAGATAATGGGTAATTAGGTGTTCAATGCCATGAGTTTTTATATCAGGGAACCTTACTGTTAGGGTGACAACCAAGAAGTCAGCAGGTGAGGTTCAGCGTAGTTGGGGAAGTAGATCATAAATGAATATTTGTAACTAATTATGTTTTTGCACTTATACATTTTTTCAACTGTTCCCAGTTGTGCTTCAACATGATTTATCATCTACTTCGTTGGAGTCAACCATGTCAGAAAGCTCATCTGTGTCCGTTTCTGGAGACTCCTTGCTAGCATCCTCTTGATTCATCTGGTTCCACAGTGATTGTTCACACAAATGGAGGGACGACAACACATGCTGAACGAGAAGCAGCTAAAGAGGTGTGCAGCTTTTGTAACAAATTATGTAAAATATTACGTACAAAAATATTTTGCTGTTAAACTGATGGTGATGAATATTGATGATTCTGACTTTGTCATGTTTAATCTTATAGATGGTGAGAAATGCTCTCCAGGCTAAACCTGGTGAACAAGTTATTTTGGATGAACATGATGAACTGAGAACATTGATGGCACAAGATAAAGGTAAGTCTGGTTAATTTGGCTCTCTTCTCTTTTAAATATGAGTTGTGTATTATCTGAATGTGTCTGTTATTTTCCCCCTAGGCTGGGACTGTGACCTGTCACGCATTCTGCTGTAGCTTCAACTTCTTCCACCTACCTCCAAAGGCCACAGGAAGAGTGCACAAATCAGCTCATGTCAAGCTGTGGCCCATGTTGTGAGATCTTTACAGGTATGCAAATTGTACTGTATTTTATTCGGTTATTCAGATTCTATATCTTGTGCTGAAGCATTTTCTTATTGGCTTTGTTAGCTATTTGAATGTAGCGGTTCTATATTTCATGATTTTTATTATTTCTCTTTACATTTTGTCAAAGATGGGAGCCAGTGTCAAAACCTTCCTTGGTGGTGTGCAACCAGGACAGCCCTTCCTCCTGTGTGTTGGAGAAAATGAGCAACATCCAAAGATACAACATCATTGATCACAAGACCATCCACTGCAAGGCACAGAACTGTTGGGGTGCATCTTGTTCATTTCCATAGAGACACTGCTTGGACTAATACTGCGGACAATGTGGACACTCAGAATGTAGCTTCAACTTCTTCCACCTACCTCCAAAGGCCACAGGAAGAGTGCAAAAATCAGCTCATGTCAAGCTGTGGACCATGTTGTGAGATCTTTACAGGTATGCAAATCGTACTGCATTTTATTCAGTTATTCAGATCCTATATCTTGTGCTGAAGCATTTTCTTATTGGCTTTGTTAGCTATTTGAATGTAGCGGTTCTATATTTCATGATTTTTATTATTTCTCTTTACATTTTGTCAAAGATGGGAGCCAGTGTCGAAACCTTCCTTGGTGGTGTGCAACCAGGACAGCCCTTCCTCCTGTGTGTTGGAGAAAACGAGCAACATCCAAAGATACTACATCATCATTGATCACAAGACCATCCCCTGCAAGGCACAGAACTCTTGGGGTGCATCTTGTTCATTTCTATAGAGACGTTGCTTGGACTAATACTGCTGACAATGTGGACACTCAGAATGAAGTTAGTGAACCGTCTACTTCACAGGCGGCCACTACAAACTTTCCTGTAAGTACTCCACCGTCTACCAACCACAATAATATACTGAACGGGTGTGCCTCTGTTGTCGCACAGTTGCAAACATCTGGTGTTGCTGAGAGCATCGTTCAAGCAATAGGATGTAGAATTGTAATGTTTTTGATTATTGTAAGGTTATTACATGTGTAAAAAAAAAAAAAAAATTATATTGGTGAATTGGAATGAAAAGTAATGATATCAAATGTTATTGTTCACTCTTGGACTGTCAAGGATGCAGTTATTTAATAAATGTTTTATTGCAGCTGAATTTTAAGTATATGTTTGTGGTGTGTTTACCTTTTATTTAAAGGTTCAGTATGTAATTTCTGGAACACGCTGGAACTTAGGAAAATTTTGAACAGAGACACGTTTCTGGTCCCTCCCCCTCAGAGCCAAATATGGCTCTGTTACCCTTGCTCTGTTAAAATTCAAATTCAAGCTCTGTTTTTATTGGCTGATTCAAATTCAAGCTCTGTTTTTATTGGCTGGTTAACGGCGTGTCACCTTGGCTTTTTAGAAATGCTTTTAGAGAAGCAAGGGGACAAGTTTTTTTCAGAGATTACTTGTCTAAAATCAGTATGTCAGGAGGTCGTGACAGAGTGAAGAAATATGTTAAAAAATATATTGTTAGAAAAGTTACACACAGCTCCTTTAACAGCAAAAATAGCTAGGAAATTACAGAGAGGGGAAGGACCAAGTACCCATTTAGGAAATTTATTTATTTAATTTAACTGAAAAAAAAATGAGTTGGTAGTAAGTTGTAGGTATTTAGTAATTCTAAGTGGGGTTAAATTTACATCAGTCCACACAAATTAAAAAAAATAAGTTAACACTAAGCATGACTAATGAGTTATCTGAACTTACTTTTTTTGTATCAGTTGTACTACTTGATTTAGTACTGCAAACTTAAAAAAGATTAGCTTTTCTTACTCACTAATCTTAAGACTACTTTGCTTAATTTTTTTGAGGCAACGAGTTTGCGTACTTTTTTTAAGTAAGGTCAACTAATTAGATCTTACAGTGTAGCCTAATTCCGTTTTTTCAAATGTAATTTCGTTTTTTCTAATGTGATTCTGGCCACTTCCGCTTTAGCCATTTCTGCCTTGGCTTAATGTAATTCCATTTTTTTTCTAATGTGATTCCATTTTTTCCAAATGTTATGATTTTATAGTTTTTGTTGTGTTTTTTCAAATGCAATTCCATTTATTTTATTTTATTTTTTAAAATGTTGTTCAGATGTTGTGAGTCGGTGGGCGGAATACTTCGAAGACCTCCTCAATCCTACTGGCACGTCTTCCACTGAGGAAGCGGAGCCTGGGGACTTTGGGTCGGGCTCTCCAATCTCTGGTGCTGAGGTCACCGAGGTGGTTAAAAAGCTCCGCGGTGGCAGGGCTCCGGGGGTGGATGAGATTCGCCCTGAGTTCCTTAGGGCTCTGGATGTTGTGGGGTTGTGTTGGCTTACGCGACTCTGCAATATCGCGTGGACATCGGGGGCAGTTCCCTTGGATTGGCAGACTGGGGTGGTGGTTCCCCTATTCAAAAAGGGGGACCGTAGGGTGTGTTCCAACTATAGGGGGATCACACTCTTAAGCCTCCCTGGTAAGGTCTATTCAGGGGTTCTGGAGAGGAGGGTCCGTCGGATAGTCGAACCTCGGATTCAGGAGGAGCAGTGTGGTTTTCGTGCTGGTCGTGGAACACTGGACCAGCTCTACACCCTCAGCAGGGTCCTGGAGGGTGCGTGGGAGTTTGCCCAACCAGTTTACATGTGCTTTGTGGACTTGGAAAAGGCATTCGACCGCGTCCCTCGGGGGGTTCTGTGGGGGGTACTCCGGGAGTATGGGGTACCAGGCCCATTGATATGGGCTGTTAGGTCCCTGTACGACCGGTGTCAGAGCTTGGTCCGCATTGCCGGCAGTAAGTCAGGCTCGTTTCCAGTGAGAGTTGGACTCCGCCAAGGTTGCCCTTTGTCACCGATTCTGTTCATAACTTTTATGGACAGAATTTCTAGGCGCAGCCAAGGTGTTGAGAGGATCCGTTTTGGTGGCCTTAGAATCGCTTCTCTGTTTTTTGCAGATGATGTGGTCCTATTGGCTTCATCAGATCGTGATCTACAGCTTTCGCTGGAGCGGTTTGCAGCTGAATGTGATGCGGCCGGGATGAGGATCAGTTCCTCCAAATCCGAGGCCATGGTCTTGAGCCGGAAAAGGGTAGCATGCCCTCTCCGGGTCGGGGAGGAGGTCCTGCCCCAAGTGGAGGAGTTTAAGTATCTCGGGGTCTTGTTCACGAATGAGGGAAAACTGGAGCGTGAGATCGATAGGCGGATAGGTGCAGCGTCCGCAGTGAAGCGGGCGCTGTACCGGTCTGTCGTGGTGAAGAGAGAGCTGAGTCGAAAGGCAAAGCTCTCAATTTACCGATCGATCTACGTTCCCACCCTCATCTATGGTCATGAGCTTTGGGTTGTGACCGAAAGAACAAGATCTCGGATACAAGCGGCTGAAATGAGTTTTCTCCGCAGGGTGTCTGGACTCTCCCTTAGAGATAGGGTGAGAAGCTCAGTCATCCGGGAGGGACTCGGAGTAGAGCCGCTGCTTCTCCACATCGAGAGGAGCCAGTTGAGGTGGCTCGGGCATCTGGTTAGGATGCCTCCTGGACGCCTCCCTGGTGAGGTGTTCCGGGCATGTCCCACCGGGAGGAGACCCAGAGGAAGACCCAGGACACGCTGGAGGGACTATGTTTCTCGGCTGGCCTGGGAACGCCTTGGGATTCCCCCAGAGGAGCTGCTCCAAGTGGCTGGGGAGAGGGAAGTCTGGGCCTCCCTACTTAGGCTGCTACCCCCACGACCCGACCCCGGATAAGCGGACGAAAATGGATGGATGGATGGAAATGTTGTTCATTTACACCTAAGGGCCACCGTAGAAATAGGCAAAAAATGAGAACTGTGAATTGCAGGACTTCAGAAGGAAGACATAAAACATGTTTCACTATCTAACGTTGGTTTGGTTTATTTTGTTTGCAGTCTTGGTTTGTGTACAACTACCAAAAACCAACAAAAGAAAGGCTTTCAGCAGACATGTCACATGCATACCCATGCTATATGCTGGCACGCTGTTGCTTTCATGTGTCTTTTGGGACATGAACCCCTCACCCCGCCACCTCCTGGGGGACTAATTTGAGGGGAGGGACAATGTGTTTTGTTGCTTGTCAGAAACAGTCACCCCCCGGCCCATTACATTTACAGCATGTCGTGCTTTCACACTACACACCGCTCTGAGTGGGGGAAGGACCAGGGAGAGAAATTATAAATTGTCTGAACAGACAAAAACATGACAAACATCTGTGAAAGAGGTCCAGAGGTACTGAATGCAAATGTCATGCAAGCACCCACTGGCCGATAAAATGAGTTTCTTTGTCTTTTTTCTTGCAATCTTTAGGAATAAAAGTGAATAACAACTTCATTTAGCTCTGCCCCACCTCTCTTTTTCCTTCGACTGGGCCCACCCGTCCTCTCTGTTCTGTTTGGGCACTGGAGGTTGTCAGTCGGGGTTTATGTCCAGTTCACTGGAGCTGAAAGAAGTCAGTTTTGCGTCTTGTTATGGAACAAGTGGTCCTGCCTCTCCGGAGTGACAGTCTGGGTGAGCGAGGTGAGCAGGGTGAGCAGGGTGCACAGGGAGCGGGACCATCCCCTGGAGACAACCAGCAGTGAGGAAGTCAATGCTGCCTTTGTGTCGCTGCTGTCGGCTGCCTGTTTGGTAATTATCCCTCCTCTCTATATGAGCACAGATTGGACCTTTCCCGAACATACCCCGACCGAACTGGCTGCACGGAAGAGTGCACAACACACCGTCAACAACGTTTAACTTCTCACAGAGCCACCAAAGATACCTGATTGAGGAAGACACAACGGTTATAGGAACTCTCTGGTGGGACGTAATGAGCCAAACTGCAGCTTTGGTTCCAGATGTAGCAGTGTTTGGATCGTAATTCCACAGATAGACTCTTATATTCAACAACCACAATATTTTGTGCTTTAGCAAAGAAGACAAAGCTTAATGGCTTAGTTGACAAGATTGAATGCGAACATGCACAAGATGTAGATTTTTTTTAAATCTTCTTGTCCTTTGGGTTTCCCTCACCTGCACACCAAGAAGTCAGCAGAGGTCACAATGAAAAGTCAACAAAGGCTTAATATTTAATTTAAAAATCCTTATCTGAATGTAACTGCTGGTGTGGGTTTGAGAATAAATGTGTTGTGGATGTCCATTTTATGCCTAAGCATGCCTGTTATGTCCCAGGACATTATTATTTAAATCCCAATATGTTTTGTTTATGTTGGCTGCCAACCTGGCTGCACTGTTAAAAACACCTTTTTTAAAGCCTGAATGTAATCAGTCAGAATTAGATCACTCAGTGGAGCCCGCCTATAAATAGGCTGGTTGCAGAGATCTGTTGCAGTGTGCGAAGGTGTGGAGGTTTGTGCTTCTCCACCCGGCCCTCGCCACTTGGGTGTCCTGAGGGAGTTATGTGCTGTGTGCAGGTGAGTGCTCAGTCTGGCTCTAGTGAACCTAGCAGCCTGTGTGTTTGGTTGCCCATGGAGGGCTTAGTAGTTTTGTGAGCACTGACTGTTTGATACTGTTTTTAAGTAGGTTTTGACCTGGTGTGATCGGTAGTCCAGTTTTCACTTACCGATACCTTAGAGCTGGGTGTTTAAACAGGTAGTTTGATGCTGGGAGGGGCTTCAATGACCGTACAGGGGTTGGCCCCCTTTCTGTGTCATTTTATTCATTTTAGCCGGCTCACTAGGTCCAACTTTTATTTGCACTTTGTTTTTGTTTGGGACACAGGGGAAACTGAAGGTGAACTCCTGTTTTTTGTTGTTTTTCTCCCCAGAAAGGAGCTGGCTGCTGAACCACACCCGCAGCCTCCAGGAGTTTGACAAATTGTTTTTTTTTATCTTCCTTTTGTCTTGCGCCCTATCAATATGCTATATTCCTTGTGGACGTAACAATGCCTTAAGGAATGAGTTCAATTTGAAATCTCAAGGTCTTGCTAGAGTTTCAGAAGATATTCAAATCTGTGAGATGTGGCATGGAGGTCTCCATGTATTGGACTTGCTGGTAACGTGCCGTATTTGCTAAATTGGACAAATATCTGAAGAATTTGCAGTGAGCACTTCAAACTAGACTTGAGTCTGTGTAAATGTCAGTGTCCTGACACCACTGAATGTTTCAATCTGCAGGAAGTTGAGTAAAATTCTTGATCAGGCGTGCCAATCAGATGGACTGGAACGCTCCCAAGCCTCAGCACCAATGAAATGACATAGGACCCAAATCATGCAATGCATGTTTAGCTGAGACCAAGGAATGCAAACATTTTTTTTGTTAGTTTACTTCCTGAAGTGGTTCCTGTTGAACACAATAATTTCTCACTGAAATCAACAAAATACTGTAGTTGTCTCATGCACAATAATAAGTGTGCTACCTTTTGAAAGCAGCTGCAGCTCCTCCACAACATCTGTAGTCCTCTCTGTGTAAAGATACTATGTACTGTATAAGTTAAAAAGACAGCTTGACTCACCGACGCTCTTGCAGGCTTCCATCACAAACACTAAATTCAAAGCAAAGGCAGTAAAAAAAAAAATAGAAGAGGTTTTATTTGCCAGCTCCCTGGCATGAACAGAGCTCATACTGGTTGGCGTCTCTCAACACAGAGGTCCAGGAGGTTTTTGCTGTCTGTGTGAAGATGTGGTGAAGACTGGTGAGGGATGAGAGTTTGAGTGCTTGCAACAGGTGCAAGACGAGCATAGACAGGACCCAGAGAACATTGCTGATCAAAGCAGAGGACTACTTGAGGCTGTCCATTATCTCGTTTGATGCTCTCCTTGGGTCTCACGTGTATGCCACATCCTCCTGTCGCCTGGGTCATGTTCTGTTGCCCTTTGTTTGTCGTGGGTCACCCCACAACCTAAACCAGACTCTAGTCTGGGATCAACTGAATGTGCCTCCACCACGTGTCCCTGACTTTCTCCACCTTAAGAGCGAGATCCCATCAGAGATCTAATGAAGGGTGTGCTGCTCTGAGGGGTCAGCAGGGTTTAGTGTGAGGGACACTGGTGACCCACAGTTTGGGCTCAAACTCATTCAGCTTGAGGATGGAGGCACAGCCATATTTTCCCTCATCCACCTCTTCCAGGTTTTCTAGAATTCTAGGTCTATCCAGGCCAGTGAGAGGCTCTCTCCAGCATGTCCTGGGTCTTCTCCTCCAAGTTGGATATGCCCAGAACAACTAATGAGGGAGGCTTCATGGGGCATCGTTACCGGATGCCCTAACAATTTTAGCTGGTTCTTGTCATTACATGTATGGACGAGTAAGGACTCTATTCTAAAGGCTGATTTATGCTGAATCAGAAGTGCCAAAGTTGTTTCTTGTTGATGTGTGTGACTACAATGATGTGTCTCTAATAGTTTTGTCTGCCTCTAAGGATCAGCTCTGTGCACAACCCCCTGTCAGTAGTACTGTCTTGCAGGGGAATGCACCAAGTATGATGCTACTGGTCTGACTTCATAGTCATGTTCTTGCGGAAATGTGGCTGCAGTGTACTGCTCTTATTTACAGTCGACCTAGGTTGTTCTAAAACGCAGCCATCTTTCCAACTGTTCCAGCAGAACTTATTAAGATGGCCAAATAAAACTAAAGAACTCGTGGAAGAATTAAAAAAATTTGTGCATGCACAGAGACACAGGCAGCTCTCTGTGGCTGTGGTAACCGTAAGTGAAATCAAAAAAGGCGTTCAATACAGGATCAACTGGACTTTATTTGTTGCAGAAAACGTTTCGACTTCTGTCCAGAAGTCTTTTTCAATTCAAGAATTGAAAAAGACTTCTGGACAGAAGTCGAAACGTTTTCTGCAACAAATAAAGTCCAGTTGATCCTGTATTGAACGCCTTTTTTGATTTCATCATGTCCTGGACGACTGAGAATCTTCACCAGCATATAACCGTAAGTGCACCTTGGCTGGAAAGCATAGGGTTATTCCCAGTTGCACTCCTGAGCAAAACTATGAGTGAGGTGGGCATTCATTTTCTGGATCACGAACCAAAACAAACGTTTTACAACTTGTGTCCCATTTTCTGTGGAAAAAAACAAAACAACAAAAAACAGGATACATGTAGCTTAACATTTAATTTATTGTTGTGAGGTTGTGTGTGTGTGTGTGTGTGTGTGTGTGTGTGCGTGTGTGTGTCTACAAAGTTTTGCCTTTTTTCTCCCTCCCACAGGTCAAGGTTGTGTCTCGTGAAAAACAGTCTGGTTTAATAAAACAGAAAAACGGACGCCACCTCCAGCCGACAGGTACACAGCTTTCTGAATTGTATTTCTTATTTGATTTGTTCTGAAATATTACTCCAGACTAACACAGTTAAATGAGAGGAAAAAAAGTCCACTCAAGTAACTAAAATAATATAAATGTGAAAAATGTATTATAGGCAGTCCTCGACTTACGACAGAGTTCCGTTCCTGCGCTACGTCATAAAGCGAATTTCGACGTAAGTCGGAACATACGTACATACTGAACCATATACATACAGTACTGTATTTTACCAAGCACTTAGCCTATCCTAACACAGTACCCTACATAATTATCAAAACACACATACATTTGGGAGCCATAATGAAGGAAAAAAAGAGTTAATAACCTACTGGTATGTTGTGGTGAAGCCGTTCCTCCGTCCCTCCTCCGTATTCTCCATTGCGTTTAGTCATAAAACCGCCGTCCAGCTCGGTCCATCCTCCGTACATATTCGTTTACGATGTAAAACCGCGTTCACAGTACACACAGTAAGAGTAAGTTGTACTATGTACAGTTTTGTTTTTTGAATGTCCAGAGGACCAGACTTAGCTTTTTTAGAGAGTGCAGGGCAGCTGTAGCCTCCACAGCTAGTAAAACCGGACACCGGACACCGGAAACTGCGTAACTCAACTTTTCAAAATAAATGTTTCAAAATAAAAAAAATAATTTTAATTTTTTTAATGGGAGGTGCGTCGTAACCGCGAAACGTCGTAACTCGAGACCGTTGTAAGTCGAGGACTACCTGTATACAATATATAATCATCAAAGCAAATAGAATATTCAAGTGGGGATCAAACCCACAAACACTCAGTCACAAAACCACCGCTTCAACCATTGACTCAGCACAGCCACACTCACATGCACACAATGCACACACACAGCCTAATAAGGTGGCAGAAATTTCCTGTTCTTTGACTTTCCTCTGTTCTACAGAGTTTTCTGTTCTGGACCTCTAAAGTCTAAACAAATATAAAAACAGAATATCTCCACTGTTGGTCTCAACAGGTTTCACTGCAGCTATTCCAGGGTTTGAGCTCATGTCAGGTCTATGTCCAAATGTGTCCACAGGACAGAAAATCAGATGCCCAAAATTAAACTATTGGACCTCTCTGTTTGGATCACTGCCACATGTTCGGATCCACTTGACGAACGTGAGTCATTGAATGGTACTGCCCCATAATGGTAAATAAGTAAAAACCTGCAGATTAATCACTAAATATCTTATCAAATTCCACTTAAAATGACCAAAATAGTGGAAATATTCACAGAATATACACAGAACAAAACAATATATAACAAGCTCAGCAAATAAGAATTTACATTATTTATTAGGAGGGGCTCTGCTCCACCTGCACCTATGGATGGGCCTCCACCAGAACCGTCTGTCTGAAACCGTGACAGTCTGTGATAAATTTACAGAACAGCGCTTCTGCTCGGTGAACAACAAAATTTCCAGATAAACACCTCCAGCTTCTTCATCATCAACAGAAAAAAAAAAAATATATTCTGCCAACTGTGCTGTCACTGCACTGTTTCTCTTTG
>JBBPBX010023079.1:29842-40851 GCA_038048925.1 Garcialebias charrua | reverse complement strand
GAATAGCACGATTGGCTGGAATTTCAAGATGCCTTCAGGGTTCACAAAAAAACTCCGACAGACAGTTGCGACTGGCTGATGGTAACCGAATACAACTACACATTCAAGGAACGGTCAAATTATCATATTTTTGGCCTTTTTCGGGATTATTGATTGTACATCGTACAGAGGGTAAAATTGTCGTACAAATACGATAATTATCGTACGCCTGGCAACACTGGTCAGCCCTCACTGGTTTATTTATGCACGTTTACAAGATGTACTACGGTAATGCCGCAGCGACGCGTTACGTTTTGCTTTTCAAAGTAAAAGCTGAAAATAAAAGTTGTTCATAGCTGAAAAATACATAAATAAAAGCTGTTAAATCTGTCAATAGCTGAAGCTGCTAATTTCACTGTTATCTCTGGTTATGTGTGTACCGGTATTCATTATGTGAGAATGTCAAATATTTTTTCAAATAAAAACTGCCATGCTACTTTGCAGAAACTAATCTCAATTCAGACTCACCCTAGAATACCCCCCCCCCCCCATGAATGCCTTCCAAAGTTGTACAATTTATATTTTATTTACTGAGTTTAGAACTTTTGACTTCCAAAACAAATCACCTCTGAAAATTTTTCGAATTTGTCATATCATTTTTCACAAGATGGTAAATTTATTGATTTAAAAAAATGCTACATGTGAGAAAACAATTATACATGAAGAATTTCACTTTCATAGTTTAACATAGTTCATTGCATTAATGAAACGTTGCTGACATTATTGATTAACAGCTCTATTTCCGGACCATTCTCACTTCAGGTTGACTCTAGAAGACTCTAAGATGTTGCCCAAAAACATTGACCAACATCTGATGTTGACTTTCAAAATAAATCACCTCCAAAGTTGAACTTGTTCATTGTAAAATACAAGCGTTGCTAACTGCAATAAAATCAGCAACTCTTGTATATTACAATGAACTAAGTTCAAATTTGGAGGTGATTTATTTTGAAAGTCAACATCAGATGTTGGTCAAAGTTGTTGAGCAACTTCTTCGGGTATTCTAGAGTCAACCTGAAGTGAAAGTGGTACATGAAATCAAACCATAATCCAGCAATAAAGTCAGTAACTCTTGTATATTTGGAGGTGATTTATTTTGAATGTCAACATCAGATGTTGCTCAAAGTTGTTGAGCAACATCTTGGGGTCTTCTAGAGTCAACCTGACATGAGAGTGGTTCGTGAAATCGAACCGTTATCCAGTAATAAAGTCAGCAACTCTTGTATATTACAATGAACAAGTTCAACTTTGGAGGTGATTTATTTTGAAAGTCAACATCTTGGAGTCTTGTAGTGTCAATCTGAAGTGAGAATGGTCCTGAAATAGAGCTGTTAATCAATAATGTCTGCAACCTTTGATTAATGCAGTGGTTCTTAACCTGTGTTCGATCAAACCCCAGGGGTTCGATGAGACGTCTCAGGGGTTCGGTGGAGCCTCTGCCATGGAGGTAAAGACACACTTGTGTAAAGTCGTGATGACACCCCCCGCTTGGCCCTGCAGCAAGTGATGGCTGCAGAGTCGTCCTCTACAGTGCAGAGGACCACGCGATTGGCTGTAGCACTGATTGGCCGTTGCTTGGCCAATCAGTGCTGTGGGGAATTTAGTGCGCGCAGTAGTCAACGGCTGTCGTAGTTGTACATTGTGGTTTTTTTTTTCATAATATTTTAATCCATACTAAATATGTCAAGCAAAAAAAGACGGTGGTTGGACAAATATGTACAACATGGATTCACGTGTGTCACGGAACGGGGTGGGAGTCAGCGTCCTATCTGCATGATATGCAATGCCAAGTTGAACAACTCTAGTCTCGCACCGGCAAAACTAAAGGAACACTTCATGAAGCTGCATGGAGACGGGGAATACAAGAACACAACGCTTGCTGAATTCAAGGTGAAACAAGCCAGATTCGATGAAAGGGCCACTCTGCCTGCTCTTGGATTTGTACCCGTTAGCAAACCGATCCTCACAGCATCGTACAAAGTTGCTTATTTGATCGCAAAGCAGGGTAAGCCACACGCCATCGGTGAAACACTCATAAAACCAGCTGCGTTAAAGATGGCAAATCTGCTACAGTACTTGGAACAGCAGCCGAAGGTAAATTATCCCAAATTCCTCTTTCAAATGACGCCATCAGTGAGAGAATAAAGAACATGAGTAAAGACATCTTGGCTCATTTTGTGCACCAGTAAATTGAATTTGGAATTTGAAAAAGAAAAAAAAAATCATATTTTATTTATTACCAAAGAAGGGTTCAGTGAGTGGGCATATGGAACTGGTGGGTTCGGTACCTCAAAAAAGGTTAAGAACCACTGGATTAATGCAATGAACTATGTTCATCTTTGAAAGTGAAATTCAACATGTGCAATTGTTTTCTCACATGTAGCATTTTTTAAATCAATAAATTTACCATCTTGTGCAAAAAGATACGCCAACTTTGAAAAATTTTCTGAGATGATTTGTTTTGGAAGTCAAGAGTTCTAAACTCAGTAAATAAAATTCAAATTGTGCAACTTTGGAAGGCATTCATTCAACTTGGTGAGCAACATCTGGGGAGGGGGGGATTCTAGGGTCAGTCTGAATTGGGAGTGTTTTCTGCAAAGTAGCATAGCAGTTTTTTGTTTTTATTTATAATGTAAGCTTTTGGGGAATTTTTTTTGACATTCTCACTAGGGATGTGCCGATCGATCGGTCACCGATTATAATCGGCCGATAATCATTAAAGCGGATGTGATCGGCTTTTGCCTTCAATTACCGATCACAGAGCTGAGCAGCAAGCCTGTGCAGCATTCAGTTTGTCCCCCACCCCCCTTTCACCCCGCTGCTCCCCGCTCCTCCCTCCCGCTCAGTGGGTATAAATTGCGCATGCGCGTAGAGGAAGCAGCTCGAAACAAACATGTCTGCCGTCTGGAAGTTTTTCACCGTCTGTGAGAATGATTCGAAGTTTGCAAACTGCAAATCGTGCGACGAAAAAGTACCTCGTGGAGGAAGTTTGACGAAGTCTTTTAACACAACAAACCTAATTCGTCATTTAAAGACCAAGCACTTGGAAGAGTTTGGTGAGTTTTCGCGACTCGCAGCAGAGAAGACACGCGGAGCAGCAGCATTCGGACGACAGCTAACGCAGCCCACACTTGCTAACACTCGCCCGTACGAGCGTGACGGGCAGAAAGCTAAACAAATAACCCGAAAAATCATCGAATTCATCGGGCTAGATGACCAGCCGTTCTCAGTGGTGGAAGACACCGGGTTCCGCCGACTGCTCTCTCACGTGGAGCCCCGCTACGTGCTACCGGGACGTAAATATTTTACAGACGTGGCCCTGCCAGAGCTCCACCAGACTGTTTACTCTCACGTCGAAAGTCTGCTTAAAGTAGCTCTCTCGTCCTCTGTGAGTTTCACAAGTGATATATGGAGCTCGGATGTCAGTCCTGTGTCGATGCTAAGTTTAACTGCTCACTGGATTGATCCAGATTTTAAACCTCAGAAAGCTGTTCTTCATGCCCAGGAGTTTTCTGGCTCCCACACTGCCATAGCGTTAGCAACCACATTTGAGAAAATGTTTCAGACATGGAATATTCCAAAGGACAAGATACACGTGATCCTAAGAGATAATGCCAGAAACATGGTGAAAGCTATGACAGACTCTGGATTACCAAGTTTAGGGTGTATGGCACACACCCTGCAGCTGGCCATTCATGACGCAGTGCTGTCGCAGCGCAGTATAAATGACATTATTGCTAAAGGGAGACGCATTGTGGGGCACTTCAGACACTCTCCCTTAGCATATGCAAGACTTCAAAGTGTACAAAAACAACTGGGCCAGCCCACCAAAAGACTGCAGCAAGATGTCAGCACAAGGTGGAATAGCACCTATTATATGCTCCAAAGTCTCCTTGAGCAAAAAAGAGCATTACGTGTTTATGAGTCTGACTATGAGCTACCTGCTACTTTTACATCTTCACACTGGGAACTGATTGAAAATATAATAACACTCCTGGAACCTTTTGAAGAGCTGACAAAAGAAATATGCTCATCCAAAGCCTCTGCTTCTGATGTCATACCATCTGTGATTGTTTTAAAGCGTGTCCTCACCAAAGATGCTGTTACAGATCAAGGTAGGACTTTGAGATTTATTTTAATAATGAAAAGTGCATTATAAATTGAATTAATTTTTTAAATTATTAAGGTGTGAAGACAACGAAGGCCACACTGCTGGAATCTGTCACCAAAAGATTTGCTGACATTGAAGATGAGCCCCTCTACAGTTTGGCAACACTCATAGACCCAAGGTTAGAACATAAATAAATTCCCAAATAATGTTTAAAAAAAATAGTACATATACATTTTTTAATAAAAATGTGTATTTTAGTAGCCTGGTTAAAACCAGACCCTTGTACTTCACTTCGCTTTGTACTAGGGTCTGGGACTTCTCTCATAGACAAACGATTTCTCCGATAGATTTTTGAATGGACCAATCAGAGAACAGAAGGCGGAGTTTTGTTAGTTTAGCCTGGCGAGGCCAGGCTATTCAGATAAATAGCTCAGAAACCACTCGGTGGATATTTTTTTCTGCTACCAGTAGGGCTGTGCGATATGACGATATATATCGTGGGGACGATAGAAACGTGTCTATCGTGCTACTTTCCTTCTATCGTCTCTATCGTGATAAATAAGAATAAAAAAATAACTGTCGCAAAGAAGCTTCATATGGGGTTTTGCGAGATGACGGCGCTGCTTTATGTTTGACGCACGCGCGGGTTTGCGACACATGCTTTACGTTGTTAAACTCGAGAGCAACAGAGCCGCAGGCGCATGAAGCCGGTGTCTCAACAAGGAGAAAACAGCTGCACAGGCAGCCCAAGAAGAATAACTTTTACCAAAAAGAGGGGGAAGCTCACCTTGTTAGCTTCCATTATTTCGCTCCGCTGAAACTCGGAGACAAAATGGGTCCAGAGGACACGAACCCAGAGTCCAACCGAGTCCGAACTCGGGTCCAGTTAACCAATACAAAACAGACCAGAGACACAACAGAACCGCAATCAAACGCAACGTTTTCTCTTTTCTGTTTCTTGCTTTGTTTACTCAAACTTCAGAGCGGATTTCTTCTTCGTGAGTTTCATTAGCAGCTGTTGTTTTACCGCCACCTGCAGGAAAAATTTGGACCAAAGTAGAAAAGGAGTTGTTTGTTTGTTAGTTTATTCATTTTATAATATGAAATACAACAATTAACGTATTCATAATAGAAAAAAAATAAAAAATAAAATGAAAGGTAGCAGATGAAGAATAAATCTTATTAAATCTGCTCCTTATTCATCTAATAACAGTTCAAACAATATTTTCTATAATAACAAAATAAGTAAATAACTCAGTCAATTTTCAATTCACATATATCACACATTAAATTAGATTCATTTTTTTTTTAGCAATTCATTTTTTACCAGTTTCTTAAATACAAGGAATGATTTGGCTTCCTTAACATTTGTCATTAAGTCATTCCATAATCGTACTCCTTGAATTAAGGTAGATCTTAGGTAGATCTAGTTTCTACTTTGGTCCAAATTTCCTTGTTCTTTTTGTTCACATTCTTATAATTGTAACTATCTGTAGTAAAATAATAAAATAAAAAAACTTTGGTCCAAATTTTTCCTGTACACACACACACACATCGTGTTGTATATATCGTGATATATATCGTTATCGTGATATAAAAAAGTCCATATCGTGATATATGATTTTTTCCATATCGCCCAGCCCTACTACCAGTGTGTAATTATATGGCTCTAATTTACTGACTGTTGGCCTAGATTAAACATTTGAGATAAAATTCGATTTTTTATCATTTATTTTCGTAGCGCACCCGAGGCTGTTTGGAAAATGTCAAACCGAAACTATTTAAATCCAGCAGATTTGACCATTTCGTGAATTGATTTAGGAACTGTTAAGCTCAGGAACCCTTCTGATATAACGTCAGCTAAAAAATATATTTTTTCTCAGCAAAGAAATAATAGTTTTTTACCTTGTTTTCTTGAAAATTCCTTCGTGGCGGCAGCCATTTTAACTGACGACGTCAGTCGACGTCGTTCAAAACTCCGCCTTCTGTTCTCTGATTGCTCAGGAACACTTCTGATATAACGTCAGCTAAGAAATATATTTTTCTCAGCAAAGAAATAATAGTTTTTTACCTTGTTTTCTTGAAAATTCCTTCGTGGCGGCAGCCATTTTAACTGACGACGTCAGTCGACGTCGTTCAAAACTCCGCCTTCTGCTCTCTGATTGGTCCGGTCAAAAATCTACCGGAGATATCCTTGTCTATGAGACAAGTCCCAGACCCAGTACAAAGCGAAGTGAAGTACAAGGGTCTGGTTTTAACCAGGCTAGTATTTTAGTAAAACATTATTTTATTAATGTTTTTATTCTGTTTTTATTCTGTTTTTATTCTGAAGTGGCCAGAAACGAGGAGTTCTGTTAAAGTTATTATTCTCCTCTTCCCCATTCAAGGTACAAAGACAGACTTTTTTCAGAAGGACTCAAGACCAAAACACAAAGACTGCTTGTTGGTCTGTTGACAGAAGCTGCTGAAAGGAACGCAAACGAAACACCTGAAGCTGCCAAAACAGGGGAGCCAGTAGCGAAAGTTCCACGAGCAGGATCGTTGTCTTCAATGTTTGGAGAAATCATGGCAGAAGAAAACATGCAGCAGGATCACGCAGACGGTGCATCACCATCAGAGATGATTATCTACCTCGCAGAGCCACCCATCTCTAGAAGTGCATCACCATTGGAATACTGGAACATTAATAAGATACGGTTTCCTGAACTTGCTAGAGTAGCAAGAGCTTACCTGTCTGCACCATGCACAAGCGTGGAGAGTGAGCGCTTATTCAGTGCTGCATCCAACATTGTGGATGAACAAAGGAATAGACTCAAGACTGAAAAAGCTGAGATGCTCCTGTTTATTAAGAAGAATCTTCCCGCAATGCTTATCACCACCACCAAATCATAAGGAGGACTTCTGATTCTTAATACCGTGTGTGTTCACCATTGTTAAGGTCTTTAAGACCATATGTTCTTTAAAGCTGCACTATGTAACTTTCTAGTGCAGTGTGTAACTTTTCTAAAAAAAATAATGTAAACATATTTCTTCACTCTGTCACAATCTACTGACAGACTGATGTTAGACAAAGTAATCTCTGAAAAAAACTATAGTCCCCTTGATTCTCTATCAGCATTTATAAAAACACTAAAAACACAGTAAAGGACGGGTCAATCTGTGTTTGTAGTGTTTTTATAAACTGATAGAGAAGCAAGGGGACTAGTTTTTTCATAAATTACTTTGTCTAACATCAGTCTGTCAGTAGATAGTGACAGAGTGAAGAAATATGTTTAATTATTTTGTTAGAAAATTACAGACTGCACTACAAAGTTACATAGTGCAGCTTTAAGTTGCAAATGGGGTATTTTAGTTTTTTATATGAAGTAATAGATGTGTTTAAAAAAAAAAAAACCTTTTTTTTAATTGAAAGTTTTTTTTAATTGAAAGTTAGTAAGGTAAACAAAACAAACATTTTTCTTTGATAATGCAGTTCATAATTACTTTTATTTACTTTGTTAGAAAGTTACATAGTGCAGCTTTAAGTAGCAACTGGGGTATTTTAGTTTTTTATATGATGTAGATGTGTTTTTTAAAACAACAATAAAAAACCTTTTTTTTATTGAAAGTTTTTTTTTATTGAAAGTTATTAAGGTAAACTAACATTTTTTGAAATAAATGAGTAAAAATATGTTTTTGTCTGAATGGTGATTTTATGGTTCTGAAAATAACATGAGTGCTGCTTCTGGCTACAAGATCTGAATAGTTTTCAGATCTTGTAGCCAGAAGCAGCAGTCATGTTATTTATCCATCTGATCGGTGATCGGTATATGTGATCGGCACACATATAAGCGATCGGTAATTGTGATCGGTATCGGTGATCGTCACACATAGGTGATCGGTATCGGTTTCAAAAAACCTGATCGGCACATCCCTAATTCTCACATAATGAATACACACATAACCAGAGATAACAGTGAAATTAAAAGCTTTTAATTATTTATTTTCAGCTATGAACTGATTTAATTTAATTATTTTTCAGCTATTAACAGGTTTTATTTATGTATTTTTCCATCTATTAAAGCTGCTATATGTAACTTTTCTAAAAAATATATTTTTAACATATTTCTTCACTCTGTCACTATCTCCTGACAGACTGATGTTAGACAAGTAATCTCTGAAAACAACTATAGTCTCCTTGCTTCTCCAGGTGGTACTAAAAGCATTTCTAAAAACCCACAGTGACCCGCTGTTAACCAGCCAATAAAAACAGAGTTTTTAACCAGCCAATAAAAACAGAGCTTCTCACGCCCCTAACCCACGCCCCCGCCTGTCCCAGCCCCAGCGGCCGCGCACGTTCTCGTTCAAAGGATTGCAAAGCGATGCAGGTTTTGTATGTGACACAAATGTATTAAATTCCCCTTCTTCATCCCTGATCTGGACTTTTCTTTTGTTTTTTTGCCAAAAGTCAAGTGATCGCTTCCTCCTCCATTGACTCCATGACTGAAATGATGAGGAAATGAATGAATTTGTCACGAGCGAATTAAACTCGGGTTCAACATGGCTGCGCGAGCTCTGCAGATTTCCTGGTGTGATGGACCAGCGTTCCATGTTTTAATTTTATTTTTTAGAACGTTTTATTAACATATAAACACAGAATATCGCAGCGGCTGCGACAGAACATGCAGTGGAGGCGGAGCTATGAAGACTGAGCTGAAGTTCAGCCGAGAGCAAGGGGGAGGGACCAGAAACGTGTCTCTGTTCAAAATTTTTCTAAGTTCCAGCGTGTTCCAAAAACTACATATAGCAGCTTTAACTTTTATTTTCAGCTTTTATTTTGAAAAGCAACACGCAGCGTGTCGCCACAGCATTACCGTAGTACATCTTGTAAACGCGCATAAATATTTCAGTGAGGGCTGACGGAGCTGAGTGGAGGCTCACTTTACCTCAGTCTGCTATGTGCGCGGGTTGCAACGTAGCTTTGTTGTGGCCCTACATATGGTTGTGGCATTTTTATCTGTTGCTAATCAATGCTAGTTTGTGTTGTAATTGCGCTTAAATGCTAAAAATCTAGTGTTTCTTATGAACAACCTAAACTCGGATAAGGAAGGCCGCAACATCGAAAAACAATGGAGACGTGGACAGATTTTTAGCTGGTGCTAATGTTAGCTTTTGTAATGGTTACGATGTTGTTGACCCAGTGTTCTTTTGCTTCTTGTGCAAATAATGTTATGGATCAAAGGTATTTATAAAATAATATTTACTTGGTGAATGAATATCATAGTCATACTTTAAATGAACAATGTTTTGGCATGCAATGATTGTTATATGTACTAACAGCTCGTGTGTTTACATTATATGTTATTATATTGTTTTTAATATGAAATGAATAAATTATACAATACAATATACAATATCCTAACTCTGAAACTTTCTTTTTATCTTTCCTAAGCCAGTAACTAAACTTTAAGTTAAAAGTGCCTGCAGACATAAGTAAATATGTCATCTTATTGCTTGTTCCGTTGTTCTAAATTTGAATCTGTCGACACTTAAGTTTATATGAAAATTTAATTAGAATCAATCCATTATACATGTTGATGTAATTTAATGATTTGTTATTAAATGATTCTACCTTTGGTAGGTCAAATATAAAAACGTTTCCTGACAATTGCATCTTGCCTGGTCACAATTTATTGGGTTTAAATCCTGAAAAAGAGAGAACTTGTTAAATAATTGATGATAGGGCCTAAGATTGTGTCGGTGTAACCTGCCAATTCTTACATCTAGTGTATAAAACTGATCAGTAAATCTGATGATCTCACACTCGTTACACTCCACCACACCTGGTTTGAACGGATGAGGGTTCTGCAGAACTCGAGGACCTGCTGAAGAGCAGGATGGTTGCCCTCCAGGACCAGGTTTGAGGACCTTTGGGATACTGCATGCACCCTTTAGGTGCCCCGACACGGTACCACAACTCCCATCTCTATAACGATGAGACCTCAGTAAGACTGAGGTGTCATACTGTTGGGAGACAGGACTGAATGTGTCCAACAGAAGAAAAGATTCAATCTGGCCACAGGTTTGAGAGAACTGTTTATTATGAATATGGCACCTGAAGATGGCCAAAACCGGGTTATAAAAAGACAACCGTCCCGTGATGAGAACCTGGAGTGAACTTATAAAAACAGAGTTTAAAAAGGATGCATGCACAGTTTTGATCTGCAGCGTTATTTGTGAGAACTGAACTGAAAAACAAAAGAGACGTCTCTTGAAATAAAAAAATAATAAAAAAGCCAGGCACTCAGTTAGCATCAGTTAGTCGTTGAGTTTTCAACCCGTTACCAAGGCAAACAAAGGTTAAAAAATAGAAATGTACCATAGTTTTCTCTTTTTTAATATTTTAATTTGTTCGTATTTAGAATTTTATAACACCTTTAACACTGATAATAAGAGATTCCTTCTCTCCCGTGTCTCAGCTACTTGGCACCAAGTTCCTCATAAAAGAATCTGTTGAATTGTACAAGAAATAGTTAAAAACACAGACAGTTTCTTCACAGATAAATGAAGTGATTTTTCTCCAAACACCACGTATCTGACAGCAGCCGGGACTCAGGGGGGGTCGAATCACCAGCACTTTTCATTTTTCCACAGAAAACACAGAAAACAATGACACAGCTGAAAGTAGCTGTTTGGTTTTAGTTACATGTGGGTGTACTTCCTGGTTTCGTCTTAGTTATGCCCCGCCCCCACCCCCTCTCTTCAGCTAACAGGGCCTAGCTTTCAGCTTGTTCCCTGCTGATCATTTCAAGCAAATCCAAAGGTAGAAAATGCTAAAATCCTGAGGAGCGCTGAAAGAAAAGGCTCCTAAAATCTAACA
>JBBPBX010023079.1:9272-29771 GCA_038048925.1 Garcialebias charrua | reverse complement strand
TTTTCCTACTTTTTTAAAACTTCAGTGTCAGTAAGAAGACGAGGACTTTTCACAGAAAGCACAGACGCTACAGATTGGTTTTCCTGATGTTGAGGGCGGGGTCAGAGGCGCACTTTATTCTCCCAGCAGGCCTCCTTACTGTACCCCTCCCTTAAAGGTTAGACAGATTAAAATTAATAAATAAATAAAAACAACAACTGTTAGACCAAAACATGGATGAGGGCTTGAGAAAACACAGACAAAGTTACTAAACATGCAGCTCAGTTTTCCAAAAACACCTAGAAAAATAGATTTATAGTGAGAAATATTTTTTCTTCTTTAAAGTTCTTTAGAAATTGTTAAAACTGTTTTAAATTCTGAAAGATTGTGATTTTTCTCTCTCTCTTGAACCACGTGTTTAGCTTTGTTTGAGAGAAATCTGCACAGGAAGTCAACAAGTTTAGTGGGAACCACTGAAATACACCCAATGCACACAGGACGCCCCAAGGAACTCTGGGGAAAAAAAAGTTTCACCAGCTGATGGAGTTTAAAGGCCGCAGGAGTTCGTTCGTCTTTAGGTGTTTATTTACGGCTGAAACCAGATGTTTTCATTCTGACATCAAATCAGACTAAATCTGAACGGGATCTGGTTCAAAACGTTCGTATCAACACCAGAACCGTGAAGCGGGTCAGAGAATCCAGAGTGAGATGAGACCAACATGTGGACCAACAAGTGCTTCCCAACACAGGTCCTTGAGGAACACCATCCTGCATGTTTCAGTTGTTTCTCTGCTCCATCACACCTGATTCAGTGATTTAATTACTTCATGTTCTGCAGAAGCCTGGTAATCACCCATTATTTAAAACCAAGTGTGTCGGAGCAGAGAAACAACTAAAACATGCAGGATGGTGTTCCTCAAGGACCAGGGTTAGGGACCCCTGCATTACAGCTTGTCCACACAGGGAGGTTCATGTTTGAAGACATGTTCTGTGGTCTGATGAGACTCAGAACTGTTTGACCCATGTTACGTTTGGAAGGAAAAGAAGGAACATCGTCCCGACTGTGAAGTACGGAGGTGGCTACATCATGATTGTGGGGGGTGTTAATGCAGGAGGGACATCATGAAGCAACAGTATCTAAAGACAGTTAAAGCTTTGGACACAGATGGGTCTGCAAGTGGACAATGTCCCTCAGCGTACAGCCAGTTACAAAGAGGCTGAAGGACAAAATCCACATGTTGGACCGTCCACCTCAAAGTCCTGATCTTAGTCGCACAGAGTGCGGTCAGAGCTGAAAAGGATACAAAACTGACTCAGGTCCAACAAACTGCTGTGAGACGTTTGTGGAACGTTTGACCCGAGTCATCAAACAGAATCAGGTCCAGGGTCAGTCTGGCCTAACGGGACGGAACATCTGGATCCATCTGCTGTAAACCTTGGAGCCCCAGAGTTCCCTGCAGGTGAAAACGTGGCTCCGTAAACTTTTTGAGCTAGATAAATCGTCTTTTCCCCCCCGCGAGAGGAAAGAGTTAAAGAGGTTTGAAGAAGACCACACAACAGCAAAAAGCAACAGCGGAGTGAAAGAGAGAAGGAAAAGAAAAAAGGCAGATTTACAGACGGAAGGAAAGCAGCAAATAAAGGTGGACTTCACAAGTTTATCGTCTCTTTTTCTTTTTCTTTGCAAAGGCCACCGAACACGAAACTCCACGACCTCCACTGGCTTCACTAAGACTGCAGATAGAGGGAAACGGAGGAGGAGGTCAGCTCCTCCTCTCTGACCTGGCCTCCTCCCCTTCGCCACACTAGAGATAGAGCACAGAGAAGACAAAGGACAAAAACGGCTACAGGAGCTCAGGATATACTGCATATAGTCAACACACACAGAGAGAAGTGGCCGTGAAGGACTCGGACAGCCAGTGACACGAAACACATCGGAAACACCATTTTACGCCTTAAATACACGGAGTTAATAAGGAGGAGGTGATGGGAGCGACCAGGCTGTCGACGTCAGGGACATGGACAGTTTATACTATTTTAATTAGCACTCTTTTTTTTTAGCTTTTTACCCAAAAGTAGGTAGAGGAAACAAAAAAAAGACAAACAAGAATCACAGTGCTTTTAAAACACCAACTGTTAATTATTATTGTTTTTTTGTTCCGTCACCGGAGGCTGAGGAGGAAAAACACGACGACAAAGACGGAACTTTTAAAGGAAAGAGTTTTCTTTTTCTCGTTTATCAAAAAAAGTCGGACTTTTCTTGTTGGAGTCATTTGATTGTTTGTCCGGTTGATTGAAAATGCATGTCTTTGTTACAATCTCCTTGTTGATATGTGCGTTGCTGTTGGAAATCACAGGTTCTGGTGATGAGGAGGTGGAAGAGAGCGGATTGTTGAGGAGAACCTTGAGGAGGTGATTCTGGTTCAGGAAGAAGAAGAGGAGGAAGAGGAGGAGCCAGTCGAGGGTCGTAACATTCACTTTTCAAGTTATTAAGCTGCTTCTTTAGCCTCAGTTTTACTGAGAGCGAGAAGATCGGGTTTGAAAGGAGCTGCAGCAGCCGGGCCTCGAGGTCCGATCGGACCTGAGCCGCCGCTGCCGTCGGACTTCCTGAAAAAACTAAACCTAAACAGCTGTTTTTAAAACACCTTCCTCCTCCGAGCAGAACAACCACCAGTCTGTCAACAAGCTGCGGGTTCAGGTTCAGCCCACACATCAGCCAGCTGAAGCAGGGTCACTGGACCAGAACCAGAACCACAAGTCTACAGAACGGGCCAGCAAACACGCAACGCACTGCTCAGAGGTCAGAGGTCAGATCTGGAGCCAAGCCGATCCAGGGTCAGCGCAGAGAACCCAAAGTATCTGAAGCTGAAAGTGTTTAACACACAGCCGAAAAGACATGAACACACAGCCGAACAGACAGCCAAAAATACAAGCAGCCAAACAGACAGCTGAATACACAGCCAAAAATACAGACAGAAGACGAACAGACAGCCGAATACACAGCCGAAAATACAGCCAGCCGAACAGAAAGATGTACACACAACCAAACAGCCAAACACACAACCAAAAAGACAGATGAACACACAGCCGAACAGACAGCAGATTACACAGCCGAACAGACATATGAACAAAGCTGAACAACCAAACAGAAAGACAGATGAACACACAGCCGAACATACAGAACGTTGACTTAGCATTCACATTTAGCTGGTCAGTTTTTTTCAAGCATTTAACAGCTTCAGCTGATTTAGATGTTCATATATCAAAACATTCAGATGCTACTACTGTACAACTTTTAGTGTTTTATTTAAAGTTTTAGTCTTATTGAAATTAATTAACTTAATTTTAACTAGTTTTAGCTTTTAGGCACCATTTTGTTAACTTTAGCTTTTAGCTACTGCATTAATGGTTTTACATTTTAGCGACAATTTTACACAATTTACCTTTTAGCTACTGTTTTGCTGGTTTTGAACGTTAACTACAGTTCGGCTAATTTGAGCTTTTCTATGTTCTGATATCTTTAGCTTGTTCTCCTAATAGCATCTGTTTTGATCGTTTTAACTTTAACGGTTTCATTAAATTCAGTACAGTCCTTCAAAATTTCTATCGTTTTTACAGACAATGCTAAATGTTCTGTTTTTATATTTATTCACTTTTCGGCCTCTCCGTCAAACCAGAAGCAGAAGATACTGTAAATTCTGGAAAAGCTGCACCAGCTAAAAGGGATTACCGTAAATATGGGGGAACACGGGCAAATGCAAATTAACTGGCAGCACCGTGAGCATTAATGCACATCTGGGCCAACGCCGGCACCAGAAATAACCGAAGAACCAACTGGACACGTCAGAGCACGGATATCGGCAGAACTCGAGTACAGACTCTGGATCGGATCGGCCCCAGGAGAACCGGAGTTTAGTGCGAGATGAGGCGGAGGCGAGACGTGGAGGAGGTTGTGTTTGGTGCGAGACCTGTAGGAAGCTCCTCCGATCGGAGGAAACTTTTATTCACATTCAATTCTTCACAGCTGTTCCCAGGCTGAAATTGCTTATTTTTTTAATGCTTGATTTGAACGTTAAATCTGAGCTAGGATATTTTTATATATAAAAAAGGAGGAAACAAAAGGAAAAGAATCCTTAATTACTCTTTCTTCAACCGACAAACATTGTCAAAACCTTTTTTTAAAAGATTATCTCTGACATCCTTTCAGACAGAAAAGCTCCTCTCCTCCTAAAAAGCTTCATTTGAAGCTTTGATCGCGTCACGAAGGAGAGGCGCAGAGTTCGTTTGACCTGCGTGCCGACCTCCTGAAAGAACGACCGTCAGCATCTTGACGAAGACGCAACAGAAAGAAGTCAAAGAAAAGTGATCCCCGTCAGGCTCCAGATGAATCCGTAGGCAACGTGAATTCTCTGGTGGCGAAAGGAAAAACAAGTCGTTGACCACAAACAGAGATGGAGAGGGAAGGATGACAAAGAAAAGGGGGCGGGGCATGTTTGAGGCTCAGTCCAGCACAGTTGCTCAGATTCAAAGTGCTGCAGTCGTCTCCGGTCCTCAGACACACGGTGCTGCACCGTGCTGATCAACGTTCACGTAAACTCTGTCTCTAGTTTCGCTCTTGAGCAGTCTTTAGACTCGGACACAGTCGATGGTTCCAGGTTGCACAGTAATGCGGTCTCGAAGGTTTTGCATTAGTCCTCCTTCCTCTCCAGAGCCGTCTGCGTCGCGTGGATCCCGTTGCTGTACACCGGGAACGGCAGCGTCGAGAAAAGGCCCTCGGCTGTGGTGAAAACGTTGGCCGCCGCCGGCATCTGGCCTCCTAAGGTGCCGTTACCGCCCGCGGGCGACGTGGATCCGACGAACGGACTGGCGGCTGCGGCGGCAGTCATGTTCAGCCTGTGGACGTGATGGTAGAGCATCTCCATGGGCGTCTTGGGGTCCAGACCAAACCCCGAGCTGTCCACGAAGTTCATGGCGGCGTTGGGGAGGAGGTTCCCTTGTGCCATTGCCAGAGTGACGTCCGCTGGCGCGTACCTGATGGTCCCGGTGGTGTAGACCCGAGGAGATGTCGTGCTGCTGGGAGCGAGAGTCCCGGTGACCCGGTGGACCAGCGGGAGAACCACGTTACTCGCTTGCAAGCGCTGGAGAGCTTCGAGATCACCGGAGTAGAGCAGTGAGGAAGAGCCGGTTGAAGACGAAGAGGAGGAGGTGGAAGAAGACGAGGAGGTGGTGGGAGTGCCTTGTTGCTTTTCCCGTGGGGAGGCAGAGAGAGGAGGAGACAGGGGGTCGGCGGAGGAGGTGTTGGAAGGAGGAGCTAAACTTGTAGCGCTGGAAGAAGACGATGGCGCAGAGCTTCCGTTGTAAGGAGGCTTCCTCCCCCCTCCTGCTCCCCCCTCAGTGCCAGGAGGGGTGAGGACAGAGTCAGGGATGACCACGTGCAGAGACCCCCCCTGTGGCGAGGGGAAGGTCTCGTGACCCCCGGGGGCCTGAGGCTTGGAGGTCATGCTGTACGGGGACTCGTTTCTGGAGATCTCTCTGTTGGGGGGGTAGTTCCAAATGCTGCTGTCGTTGTCGAAGTTGATCGGCTCGGCCATCTCCGTCTTGATCTTCAGAACCGAGGACGTTGCTCCCGTGCCGTTTGGGGACTCGGAGGAGGTCAGGAGGTGAGCAGAGGATATGGACGAGGCCTCCGAGGGGTCGGCCGGGGGGGTGAGGTCTTCTGCTGCTGAAGGGCTGAGTGGAACTGACAGACGGAGCCTCCGGCTTCGAGACCCGTCCCACTTCTGCACTTTCCTCCTCTTCCTCCTCTTCTGGAGCGTGCGGCCAGCACTAGCACCGTCGCAGTCTTGGACTCCTCCCCCTTCTTCCTCATCCCCCTCGTCCTCCTCATCTTGCTCTTCCTCTGAGGAGGACGTTTGTGAGTTGTGCAGTTGGAGTTCCTCACCGTCTCCGTAGTGTTCAACTTTAATATGAAGGCCACCCAGATTACCTAGTCCACCGATGGCACCCAGACCCTCCAGTCCTCCCAGTCCCGCTAACCTCCCCAGCCTGCCTCCTCCTTCTCCCACGCTGGAGACCTCCTGCTCCTGCTCTCCGTCTGAAGGCTCCAGGCTGTCGTCGCTCTCCTGGCTCTCCGGGTTACTGGAGCTGTCTCCTTCTTCGGGCCGCTTCGGCTCCTGTTCGGAGGAGCAGTGATTGTGCCCGGGCGGCTGCTGGCGCTTGCTGTCCAGGTCCTCGATGCGCTCCACTTGTTGAGCCGACTTCCCCTCAGGCTTCTCGTTGTCTGCCATGAGAAAACGTTAGACGGTTAAAAAACAACACAATCTGAAACATGTTAGCTCTAAATGGGGTGTGTTTATTTACGCACCATAACTCTACGGATTAAATTCATTTCTAACTGGATTGGATTATTAAATAAAATGGAGAATTTAAAAATATTTAAAATGTTAAAGGGCTTTAAATAAATGGTTAAAATACCACATAAGAACTGTGTCAGATGATCTCAGTCTGGACCCACAGATTCTGAACCTCCAGAACCAACACCTGTCAGCTGTGAGAGCTACTGCCACACAACAGACATCACGAAGACCAAGGAACTCTCCACCATCCATCCATCCATCCATCCATCCATCCATCCATTCTCTTCCGCTGATCGGGGTCGGGTTACGGGGGTAGTAGGCTAAGTAAGGAGGCCCAGACTTCCCTCTCCCCAGCCACTTGGGCCAGCTCCTCCGGGGGAATCCCAAGGGGTTCCCAGGCCAGTCGAGAAACATAGTCCCTCCAGCGTGTCCTGGGTCTTCCTCTGGGTCTCCTCCCGGTGGGACATGCCCGGAACACCTCACCAGGGAGGCGTCCAGGGGGCATCCTAACCAGATGCCCGAGCCACCTCAACTGGCTCCTCTCGATGTGGAGAAGCAGCGGCTCTACTCTGAGTCCCTCCCGGATGACTGAGCTTCTCACCCTATCTCTAAGGGAGAGTCCAGACACCTTGCGGAGAAAACTCATTTCAGCCGCTTGTATCCGAGATCTCGTTCTTTCGGTCACAACCCAAAGCTCATGACCATAGATGAGGGTGGGAACGTAGATCGATCGGTAAATTGAGAGCTTTGCCTTTTGACTCAGCTCTCTCTTCACCACGACAGACCGGTACAGCGCCCGCTTCACTGCGGACGCTGCACCTATCCGCCTATCGATCTCACGCTCCAGTTTTCCCTCATTCGTGAACAAGACCCCGAGATACTTAAACTCCTCCACTTGGGGCAGGACCTCCTCCCCGACCCGGAGAGGGCATGCTACCCTTTTCCGGCTCAAGACCATGGCCTCGGATTTGGAGGAACTGATCCTCATCCCGGCCGCATCACACTCGGCTGCAAACCGCTCCAGCGAAAGCTGTAGATCACGACCTGATGAAGCCAATAGGACCACATCATCTGCAAAAAACAGAGAAGCAATCCTAAGGCCACCAAAACGGATCCCCTCAACACCTTGGCTGCGCCTAGAAATTCTGTCCATAAAAGTTATGAACAGAATCGGTGACAAAGGGCAACCATGGCGGAGTCCAACTCTCACTGGAAACGAGCCTGACTTACTGCCGGCAATGCGGACCAAGTTCTGACACAGGTCGTACAGGGACCTAACAGCCCGTATCAAAGGGCCTGGTACCCCAAACTCCCGGAGTATCCCCCACAGGGTCCCCCGAGGGACACGGTCAAATGCCTTCTCCAAGTCTACAAAGCACATGTAAACTGGTTGGGCAAACTCCCATGTACCCTCTAGGATCCTGCTGAGTGTGTAGAGCTGGTCCAATGTTCCACGACCAGGACGAAAACCACACTGCTCCTCCTGAATCCGAGGTTCGACTATCCGACGGACCCTCCTCTGCAGAACCCCTGAATAGACCTTACCAGGGCTTAAGAGTGTGATCCCCCTATAGTTGGAACACACTCTACGGTCCCCCTTTTTGAATAGGGAAACCACCACCCTAGTCTGCCAATCCCGGGGAACTGCCCCCGATGTCCACGCAATATTGCAGAGTCGCGTAAGCCAACACAACCCCACAACATCCAGAGCCCTAAGGAACTCCGGGCGAATCTCATCCATCCCTGGAGCCCTGCCACCGCGGAGCTTTTTAACCACCTCGGCGACCTCAGCACCAGAGATTGGAGAGCCCGACCAAAGTCCCCGGGCTCCGCTTCCTCAGTGGAAGACGTGCCAGTAAGATTGAGGAGGTCTTCGAAGTACTCTGCCCACCGATTCACAACATCCCGAGTTGAAGTCAGTAGCATGCCACCCCAACTATAAATAGTGTTGGTAGCGTACCGCTCCCCCTCCCTGAGGCGCCGGATGGTGGACCAGAATCGCCTCAAAGCTATACCGAAGTCATTCTCCATGGCCTCTCCGAACTCCTCCCATGCCCGAGTTTTTGCCTCAGCAACCACTCGAGCTGCATGCCGTTTGGACTGCCGGTACCCATCAGCTGCTTTCGGGGTCCCACAGATCAAAAAGGCCCAATAGGACTCCTTCAGCCTGACAGCATCCCTCACCACCGTGTCCACCACTGGGTTTGAGGGTTGCCACCACGACAGGCACCAACAACCTTGCGGCCACAGCTCAGATAAGCCGCCTCGACAATAGAGGCGCGGAACATGGCCCACTCTGACTCAATGTCCCCCGCCTCCCTTGGAACATGTTTCAAAGCTCTCCCGGAGGTGGGAGTTAAAGCTCCGTCTTACAGGAGACTCTGCCAGACGTTCCCAGCAGACCCTCACAATACGTTTGGGTCTGCCAGGTCTGACCGGCATCCTCCCCCACCATCGGAGCCAACTCACCACCAGGTAGTGGTCAGTTGACAGCTCCGCCCCTCTCTTCACCCGAGTGTCCAGGACATGCGGCCGCAGATCAGATGAGACGACAACAAAGTCGATCATCGAACTACGACCTAGGGTGTCCTGGTGCCAAGAGCACATATGTACACCCTTATGCCTGAACATGGTGTTCGTTATGGACAATCCATGACGAGCACAGAAGTCCAACAACAGAACACCACTCGGGTTCAGATCAGGGGGGCTGTTCCTCCCAACCACACCCCTCCAGGTCTCATTGTCATTGCCCACATGAGCATTGAAGTCCCCCAGTATAACAATGGAGTCCCCAGGAGGTGCACTCTCCAATACCCCCTCCAAGGACTCCAAAAAAGGGTGGGTAATCTGAGTTGCCGTTTGGCGCATAGGCTCAAACAACAGTCAGGACCCGTCCCCCCACACGTAGGCGGAGGGAGGCTACCCTCTCGTTCACCGGGGTGAACCCCAATGTACAGGCACCAAGATGGGGGGAAACGAGTATGCCCACTCCTGCTTGGCGCCTCTCACCAGGGGCAACTCCAGAATGGAAGAGTGTCCAACCCCTCTCAAGGAAACTGGTTCCAGAGCCATGCGTTGAGGTGAGTCCGACTTTTTCTAGCCGGAACCTCTCAACCTCACACACTAGCTCAGGCTCCTTCCCCACCAGAGAGGTGACGTTCCACGTCTCAATAGCCAGCTTCTGTAGCCGAGGATCAGACCGCCAAGGTCCCCGCCCTCGGCCACCACCCATCCCACATTGCAACCGACCCCTTTGGCCCCTCCCACAGGTGGTGAGCCCATGGGAAGGTACTCTCCACACAAATCAGAATCAGTTCAGGTCAAGGTTAGATTCTAAATATAGCCCAGAACCAGAACCAGAACCTTCCAAAGAGCTCCTTAAAGGAGCTCTTTGGAAGGTTCCCAGTAAAGGAATAAAAGGAGCCTCCTTTTATTCCTTTACTGGGAATTAAAAGAGGATGTCACCTCAGCAGACCTGCTCAGAGAGGCTTGTCCTCGAGAAATCACAGAGAAGGTCAGGACACAAATCAGAGACACATCCAGGAGGACAAAGACAACCCTCATGAGCTGGAAGACCTGTCCACAGGACCACTAGAAGCTATGCTGGACTTCAGAGGTTCACCTTCCAGCAGGACAATGACTCTGAACTCACTGGTGAAGACACATTCCTCTGGTTTGAGCAGAACCAGGTCCTGTAGTGATCCAGTCAAACTGAGAGTCTGGTTTGATTTGGACATTCTTGGACACAAGCAGCACTGTCCAACTTGAAGGAGCTGGAGACAGTTGGACATAAATATTGGACACAAAGTCCAGTTCAGATGGACCAGGATCATGGAGACAGACCTGAAGACACTTGATGTTGGAACTTCTGCTAAACGTGGCTCCACGGGGGTGGGGGGATCAATACTTACGCACTTAGGTCTTACTTTAAAAAAAATTGTTTCACAATAATGATGTTTTGCAAAGTGTTGGTTTTAATTTGTAAACTAAAAATACAAAACCCTGTTTTTAAGAACTTTATGGAGACGCCTTACTGTCCCCTCGACCTCCATCTTGTCGGACGTTCATCTTGGTTCTGGTTCTGGTGGATCTAAACACTAAACACTAAAACATTTAATACACATAAGCACTTTTTTACTATTTTATGCTTATGTGTATTAAATGTTTTAGTGTTTAGTGTTTAGATGGTTACTGTTGCACCGAGGGACTGAGAGAAACGCAATTTCGGTCCTGTGTATGTCCTGTACATACTGTATTGCAGTTCTGACAATAAAGTTGACTTTGACTTTGAACTCTTCCTGTTAAAGGGCAGTTTCTTGGTTTTTTTGGTTGTTACTGATCCAGAGGATTACTGTAAGTTTGTGGATTTGAATCTCAGGTGCAACTTTTTTCTTTTCACGTTTATTTAAATTAATTTTTTGCGGATGTGATGATGTGCTCTCAGCGTCTGTAGCTGTTCAGGCATGTTGACTGTGTCCAGCAAATTACGTACTCTTAAAGTGTGCCAGCACAAACCAAAGGCAGGGACGGCCCAGCTGGCAGCAGCTGGACTCTAATAGCACCTGGAATATCGACTCATTACTTCTCTGGAGGAAAACTGTCTTCATTAACTGGACTTTCCAAGCAAAACACATTTAGACCAAAAGTTTTGTCCCAAAGTTTATAAGACATGTAAGAAAGTTGCGTTTATTTAAGATATTTGCCAGATACACCAAATATTTTTAGAGGTCTCTAAAAAGGCTGAATGGGAATTTAGGGCTTGGATTAAGCACAATATGAAGTTTGTAGAAGTAATGTAGATTAATCCTGATCTCACTACCAAAGATTGATGTGATTTTTGTAAAATCATTCTTACAGAAGTAGAAGGAGATACTATGGTTCCTTTTTTATGATGAAAACTATGAAACAACTTCAATTGGAAGCAGAGTCGATAATCTACGGTAATCTGCCTCGTAACATCAGGTTTTATAAAGACAACCAGACACCGTACTAGGTCTACCAGTACTCTGGATAGATTAGATCCTAACTGAAGGAAGGTCAAAGGTTGGCTGTCTCATTTGAGAACATGCTGAGTTCGAGCACCTTGGGCCTGTTGGACGCCGGCTGCCTCCTGCTGCAGCTGGCAACACGCTGCAGCCGACAAAGTGCCAGAATTACTATCCTCCAGCAAAAATACCAGCTGGCACCGAGTCGCGTCGTGCCAGCGCCGGCTGCAGGGCTTCAAATTATTCTCAAGGTGGAGGTCCTGTTTTGGTTTTAATTCAGTTATAATGTGTATGCTAGAACTCAGCACTGGCTGCAGCCACAAATGTTGCCAAATGTTTTTATTTTCTCGACAATTGTGTTTAAATTCGACTTTTGTTTTCACATAGATACAAGTTCATGTTAGTGTTTGTATCTGCAGGATGCTGAGGTGATTACAGGCCACTTGTGTCAATATTAGCTTCACTGCTTATTTTTATTTTTTACAGTTTAGGTAACATTTGTAATAATTGCACCTTGTCTTCATGGGTTTTATTTAAGAAGGAGAAGGTTTACGACTGTGTCCCACATGGTCTTCTGATGAACTACTTTGGGGTTTTGGATCCCCTACTAGGGTCCATTCAGTCCATCTTCAACGGGAGTTGTATTTTCTGATAAGTGTTGGTTGCCAGTTGTCATAGCTGGTAGCACGATGGTTTAGTGGTTAACACTGTAGCCTCACAGCAAGAAGGTCCTGGGTACAGTCCCCCGGTTGAACCTAGGGTCGTTCTTTGTGGAGTTTGCATGTTATCTCTGTGTTTGCGTCTGTTTTCTTCGGGTTCTCCGGTTTCCTCCCGCAGCTGAAAAACATATACTGTATTTTC
Organism: Garcialebias charrua; assembly: GCA_038048925.1. Lineage (NCBI taxonomy): Eukaryota > Metazoa > Chordata > Actinopteri > Cyprinodontiformes > Rivulidae > Garcialebias > Garcialebias charrua. The sequence goes on along the minus strand of JBBPBX010023079.1, from coordinate 17,593 downwards.
TGCCCTATGCATAATTTACATGTCCTGCGACTTATAGGCCAAAGCGACATATTAATGGATTTTTCCCATATTTATAAACCAATCTTTGGCTGAGATATGACCGTTTACATTCATTCTGAATGAAAAAAATAAATAAATAAAGAGCAGTACCACTTTCAGCCACTTGATGGCAGCAGAGTAGTAGTTGCAGTATGGCATGCCATTGTATCATGTAACAGGTAAATGTGGCTATAATGACAAATTAAAAAAAGTTCAAGACAAAAACAACTGGACTTTATTTATTATACTTTACACTTTGTTTTTTTCTTGAAGTTTTTTTGAATTTACCATGTCCTGGATGACTGAGAATCTTCACCAGCTATTAATGACACACTCGGCTTGCCACAGTCTCCCCACCTTCATTCTGCTCACTGCTTGGACTGGCCGTCAAACCAGCTGCACCACCCCGGCGAAATGCAGCTAATTTGACCATTAAAGTGCATTTACTAAGCAAACGTTAGACTGAGACACACCTTTGCTATAATTTCAAGCAAACAAATAATTTTTTTGTTGTTGTTCTGGTTCATTAAAGGTTAATAAATAATCAGAATCTCTTGGTGCAAATAAGCATTCAAAAGGTCTTCAGTTTAGGAGGGCTTTGGACTACATCACCACGTTTGCAGATGATGTGGTCGTGTTGGTCTCATCGAGCTGAGACCTCAGGCATTGGAGCCATTTGCAAGCACATGTGAGGCAAGTTGAAGATCAGCATCCATCAAGGCTGAGGTCATGGTCCTTGCAGAGCAAGATGTTTATGTACACCTTCTAAGGGAGGAGTTTTCATACATGCTCCACTGGGAGGGGGTCTTGGGGCCGACCCAGGATTCATTGGAGAAATATTGAACAGTTTAAATACTTTAGATGAGCTGCAAGAGGTATCTGAATATCTGTCCAAACTGTTGTCTCTGTGTTCTGGTCCTGGGTGGCAGAGGTTGGGCAGATGTAGCTTTAGGTGTGTGAACATCTGAACAGAAATAATGTTTGAGGAGTTTCAGTGAGAGTTTAGATATCATAGAAACCAAAACGGAACAGCACAAAGTTACTAATTATGTTCTCATGGCCTCAGAGTGGACTTGTGTCTATATTTGTCCTGTCAGATAGCAGACTTGGGTCCATATATTTGTGACATTTCTGGTTTTCTTTTTGTTATTTTGTTGTGTTTTTCTTGCTTTTAACTTGTTGTCATTTTAATTACTGTTTTTGTTAAGCAATTTGGTCCCCATCACCATGGTTGTGTAAAGTGCTATAGAAATAAATTAAATTAAACATATTGGTTCTGCTGGAGGGTTTTTCCTGTTAAAGAGAGTTTTTCCTTTCCACTTTCTCCTCTGTGCTTCCTCAGTATGGAAGACTGACGATTCAACACAATCTGCTGCTTCCTTAGATAGAAATTTTTTACTAATTGGCTTTTTTAATGTATGTGAATGTTTTTTGGGTGTGGGAGTGGTGGCACAGAGGTTAAGAAGGTGAGCTTGTGATCACCGGTTCAAGCCCCGGTACCGACAACATCAAAAATGTGGGTGGGATAAGTGAAGCGGTCACACCTATCTCCACCCTCATCTGCCCCACTCATCAAGGCCTTAACCCACACCATCTGCTCCCCCGGGAACCCTAGATATCAGCTCTCTGCTCCACACAGAGGGCTGTGGTAGCTCGGTGGTCTGTGGTAGTGTCAGGAAGGGCATTCGGCGTAAAAACAATTGCCAAGTCTTCGTGCGACTAGTTCGCTGTGGTGACCCCTGACGAAGGCAGAAGCCGAAAGAAGAAGAAGGAAAAAAATATGTATGTGAATGTTTTTGTACAGTGCCCTCAGACAACTTTTGTTGCAACTTGGCACTATATAAATAAACTGAATATATGTCCTGTTAGACAATGGACTTGTGTCCATACTTGTCCTTGAACATGATAGTAGGATAACAGGACAGGCTCTAAAATGGTTTAAATTGTGTTTATTTGATAGATTCCAGTTTGTAAATGTAAATAATGAATCTTCTCCATACACCAAAGTTAGTCATGGTCTTCCTCAGGGCTCAGTGCTTGGACCAATACTCTTTACTTTATATATGCTTCAAATAGGTGAGTTATTAAACAGAATGGAATAAAATGTCATTGTTATGCTGATGATACTTAGAAACCCGATAAATCCAATCAGTTACTTAGATTAGCATGACAAACTTTAAGTCATGCTAATTTAAGTAACTGATTGGATGACTTAATTTTCTGCTTTTAAACTCAGACAAGACTGAGATGGTTTTTGGACCTGAGCATCTTAGGAGTAAACTTTGCAGTCTTTCACTTCCTCTGGATGGCATTAATCTGGCCAGTTCTAATATAAAAATATGTTGTTTTTGATCAGAATGTCTTCTAACCCCCACATTAAAAAAGTTAGGATCGTTTTCCTCCATCTGCATAATATCACGAAAGTTATAAACATCTTGTCCAGAAATGATGCAGAAAAACTGATCCATGCATTTATCACATCTAGACTGGATTATTGTACTTCAGTCTTTTCTAGTTTGTTAAACGTTCAGATGCATCATGTTGGGATTGTTGGTCTCTTTAGCTCAGATGCTTGCTGTGTTTGTGAGGTTCAGAGGATTTGTGTTATTTGTGTGTAGTTTTGATGCATTTGATCATGTTGTCATGTAGTGGCTTCACTGCTGGAGAGTTCCCAGTCCCTGCAGCAGTTGGCACTCAAGACCATCCAGCCTGGCACACGCTGCACACTGGCAACAACTGATAAAATATTTTTGACTTTTATTTTTAGGCTGAAATTCTTCCTACTGGTTTTACTTTTAACATTTAAACAGTTGTGAGCAAAAAATATGTTGGGGGTGGAGAAGCCCAATTTAGTGCCTAATATGAAAACCAAGACAAATGACCAAAATTATCTATTTTGGATTATTTTTTGTTTTTTTCCAGTTGTGTTCATGTTATTCTGCCTCATTTGTTCATCCAGATGCTCTTTTGCTCCATCAGATTGAAACCTACCTGAGTTTTCTTTGCAATCGGACTCGGAGTCTGAGCTTTCTGAAGACTCCGGCGTTTTCTCTGGCAGGTTTGGCAGCTGAACGATGTCAATGGGTGTGTCTTTATACTCAGGATTACTGTGAAGAAAACATATGATGGTAGAAATAAAATAAAAGTTGTGTTTTCTAATTTATTCTTGCAGAAAACTTAAAAAATAATTTAGACGATGAAGCACAGCAGCAAAGATGAAACGCGTTACAATCCTAGTTTTAGAACATTTATAATTTAACATATGGAAATTAAGGTGTAGATATAGATTAATCAGTATGTTATTTTATTTATTGTCAAATAAATATTGGGGGGATGTAAATCAAAGACAACATCTAAACAAAGTTCATCGCTGACCTGAGGACGTAGTTGACCCAGATGATGTTCTTCTCATTGGAGTTCTTGGCGTTGATGGCGATGGTGGCGCTGGACTGCATCCAAATGTAGCCGCCGTTCTTCTGGATCCACCGGTAATACTTGGTCACACACTGACCTTTATTCAGCACTGGGGCAGAAACACACACAGGGAACGAGAAAAGGTTTGGTTGTGACCTAAATGCAAGTTTGTCTTTGACATTCTCAACAGATATTTCCCAAATGGACACGTCATCGAGGACTTTCACCAAGACAGACTTTAGAGCAAGAGTTGGACAGAGGCAGAGGAACCGAGAGATGAAGATGTGACAGAGGAAGAGACAGTCATCATCAGATGTCATGTGACATCTGGCTGAGAGCTGTGCTGCTGCTGCCATCATTAATCACACCAGCACTCACTGCCAGCCTCTCGCTGTGTGTGTGTGTGTGTGTGTGTGTGTTATTTCTGGGTATATCTCCAATAAATGAGTAACAACATCCTCAAACCTGAAATCATCTTTCCAAAGTGCTAATTTAGTTTAATAATAATAATAATAATAATAATGAATTCAATTTATAATGCACTTTTCATTAATGAAAATCTCAAAGTGCTAAAGTTTAGATGTTAATATGTTCACATCTAAAATGTGTCATTTATGAATGTATAACAATTATGACAAACAGATGGATAGGTGGATAATCGATAGACAAAGGGATGGAGAAAAAGACTGATAATACAAAGAAAGATGAACGGACGAATGGTCAGAGGGACCAAGGGATGATGGATGGACTGAAAGAGGGACCAGTGGATAGATGAAAGGATGGATGCATGAATGGGCAAATAGATAGATGGAAAGATAAATGAATGAATGAATGCAAAGACAAATGGAAGGAAGGATCGATGGACAGACGATGGACGGATAGACAAATGAACGGACCACTAGATGGACCAATGGAGGGACAGATGGACGGTCTGATGAATGGATGGACAGAGAAATAGATGGACAAACATATGAACGTACCGATCAATGGATGGATAGACAGACCAACAGATGGACGGACCAATGGATGATGGCTGGATGGATGGATGGACGGATGGATGGATGGACGGACCGATGGATGGACCAACAGATGGACGAATGGACAACAGATGGACGCATCAATGGACGGACTGATGGATGGATGGACAGACGATAGACCAACAGATGGACCAATGGATGGATGGGACAACAGATGGACGCATTAATGGATGGTCTGATGAATGGATGGACAGAGAAATAGATGGACGAACATATGAACGTACCTATCAATGGATGGATAGACAGACCAACAGATGGACGGACCAATGGATGATGGCTGGATGGATGGATGGACTGATGGATAGATGGATGGATGGACGGACCAATGGATGGATAGACCGACATATAGACCAATGGATGGATGGGACAACGGATGGACGCATCAATGGACGAACTGATGGATGGATGGACAGACCAATGGATGGATAGACCAACAGATAGACCAATGGGACAACAGATGGACACATTAATGGACGGTCTGATGAATGGATGGACAGAGAAATAGATGGACGAACATATGAACGTACCTATCAATGGATGGATAGACTGACCAACAGATGGACGGACCAATGGATGATGGCTGGATGGATGGACTGATGGATAGATGGATGGATGGACGGACCAATGGATGATGGCTGGATGGATGGACTGATGGATAGATGGATGGATGGATGGACGGACCAATGGATGGATAGACCAACAGATGGATGGGACAACAGATGGACGCATCAATGGACGGACTGATGGATGGATGGACAGATGATAGACCAACAGATGGACCAATGGATGGATGGGACAACAGATGGACACATCAATGGACGGACTGATGGATGGATGGATGGACAGACGATAGACCAACAGATCGATAGACCAACAGATGGATGGGACAACAGATGGTTGGGACAACAGATGGACGCATCAATGGACGGACTGATGGATGGATGGACAGATGGATAGATCAACAGTTGTGCTAATGAGTTTTTTCAGCCTGCTGGACTGAACCAGTTTAAACTGGTTTGTCTGTGCAGTGAGTCGTCTGTTCCCTCCATAAATAGTTCCGTGAATCCCAGTTGTTCACTGGTTTTCTTTCCTTAAAGACAACTTGGTCGGTCCTGACTGAGCCCTGCAGACAGAAACAGAACGTGTGACGATGCGACGACAACGTTGGCTTCAAACACGTCTTTCTTCAAGGACCAAATGTGTGATTTACTCCACTGCCTCCCCAGATGTTCCCCCTCACATGTAGAAATAATGTGCCGGCTCATCCTGCAGATTGATCACTGACGTTCTGTTCTTCGTAGGACACGGACTCTAAACCCAGTTTACCCCAAACTCACCAGACCCCTCAGAGCTGCAGCAGCTCCTGTTGCACACCAGGCAGCGCTGTGTCGCCTCCCTGTGAAGATGGACCATCCCCCTCACCCCCTGCTCCACCCGGAGACGGCGCGCCAGTAATAAATTTGGCTAAATTAACCACTAAATGGTTATCTCAAGCAATATGTATTGGCATTAATCAGGAGCCGCTCAAACAGGAACAGAGACGAGAAGCCAAGGCCACTAAATTCATATCCCGCTTCTCAATTTAATTACGCACACAAATAGGTTTTCCATGACAGAGAAGAAAGAGCGCGGACGCAGGGGGTGATTTATAGAAAAAGGCGGCCAGTAATTAAAAACTATTAGAATCTAATAGCATTGTTTAAGACGACATCCCCAGGGCTGCTGTAATTGACTCTGGTTGGACGGCTGCTCTCGTTTGCTCCTTCGCTCGGGGAGGAAAAATAACTTGTTTGCATGTTAAGGTAGAGATGCTGAGATCACGTCACCTTGAATGTGACCTTGCTTTGTTTGTACGACAGAGTAAATAACACACACACACGCACAGACACACAACGTGATGCCTGTAGGTAGTCAGTCCACAGGAACAACACAGAGGTGCAACGATACGTCCACATCATGGTTCTTAATAACCAGGAAGGAAAGTGTCAAATGCATTTTTTCTTTTCTGAAAAATAGACAACGGGGGTCAAAGGTAGCATGTCGGAGACAACCAGGTAGGATTTGAAGAGATGAGGGAAGTTTGTCATTCCACGTTCGTACATGGAGACGTCGGTCTACAGCCTGTCGGCCTGACGATTGTCTTTTTGTTGACCCAAAGAGGTTCTGCTCAGAGGAGTAACGGGAACCAAACATTTTTTTAGGTTCCAAACATTTTCCAGAAGAACGGCGGCTACATTTGGATGCAGTCCAGCGCCACCATCGCCATCAACGCCAAGAACTCCAATGAGAAGAACATCATCTGGGTCAACTACGTCCTCAGGTCAGAGACATCTTTGTTTAGGTGTTGTCTTTGATTTACATCCCCCCCCGTATTTATTTGACAATAAATAAAAAAACAGTAAATACTGATTAATCTATATCTACATCTAAAAACTTATTCGGTTTGTCTGCGCACTAACATTTATTCTAAAGTAAATCCACATTGTGTTCCAGTCAGGAAAAGGTAAACTTTGATCAACTTCAGGAATGTATTTCTCTCCTCGGTTAGTCACACACAAAAAAAAAAAATGCACAAAATAAACATTTGTCGTTTATATAAGTCTAATACTGTAATAGAATTATTCTACTGTTGACTAACATTAAATATAGTGCAGTGAAATACTCATCTGTGCTTTGGAGACATTGGTATGATTGCCTCCTGAACAGTTAGATACTTTTTCTATTGTACTTTTTTATTTTATTTTATTTTATCATATTCGTTATCTCTTATGTAAATTGGACTCTGAGTCTGTAATAAAGCTATCTATCTATCTATCTATCTATCTATCTATCTATCTATCTATCTATCTATCTATCTATCTATCTATCTATCTATCTATCTATCTATCTATCTATCTATCTATCTATCTATCTATCTATCTATCTATCTATCTATCTATCTATCTATCTATCTATCTATCTATCTATCCTATCCATCCATCTATCCATCCACCCATCCATCCATCCATCCATCCATCCATCCATCCATCCAAAAAACTTAGTTTCTTCAATTTGACTTGATGCAAAACAAGAAAAAAACTATTCAGAGCAGAATAACTCTTCCCTGAAATGAATATCCAGCACAAACCAGTGAAATACAAAGCTTCAACAAAGCGAGTGTTCCTGCAGGAATCTGAATCTTGCACTGATTATTTAGCACAACTTTCTGCCGTACTCAGCAAAGAAATCACAGCACAGAAATATAACCACACAAGTACATTAGCTTGTCACTCCAACTTTAAGTTTAAAGTAGAAATACACCAAATATTCAGTGAATATTGGCCACTTTTTACTGAATCAATCAGCTTGCTGCAGTAAGCTCCTACTTTATGTTTTTATTCGCTTTTGTATACAGTATTTTATATTATAAGCAATTTTATGGATTCTTAAACATATGTTTGTTTTTGTTAATCAACTACAGGTAGTCCTCGGGTTACGACGGCCTCGACTTACGACGTTTCGCGGTTACGAACGCCCTCCCATTGAAAAGCATTGTTCGAGTTATGCGGTTTATGCGCCTTTACACCAAAAAATACAGTACCGAAACTCAGCGGAAATTTACAGGAGGGAGGGGGGAGAGAGTAGCAGCTTGACGCACAGTGGAAACTTACAGGAGACCGTTTGGACAGGCAGACCGGAGCAGAGGAGGTTAGGAGGGCTAATATGCTAACAAACCTCATTGTAAAACTCTGGACCGCACGTGGAAAAGTACAGTACAGGAGACCTTATTGTTTGGAGCGAAGGTTTACGAGGCAGAGAGGCTACAGCTGAGCAACGAGCTAACATGCTAAC